>CM033648.1:20548303-20814491 GCA_019512145.1 Engystomops pustulosus
ATGCCCCCTTCAATGGTGATGGAGAAACTGTCTCTCTCTAGGTTAGATAGAGGATGCCCCCTTCTATGGGATGGTAGAGACTCATCTCCTCTAGGTAGAAGAGGAGCCCCTTCTATGGTGATGGTGAGATAGGTAGTAACCTCAGCTCTTAGAGTGTCGATGAATACCCTTGTCTATAGTGGGTGAGAAAATAGAACGCCTCTACTCTAGGTTGTAGAGGATGCCCCCCTGTCTATGGCGATATTAGAGCCTCCTCCCCTTAGGTGTAGAGGAGGCCCCTGTGTTTCTGGGGATGGTAAAACTCCTCTCCCTAGGTGTAGAGAATGCCCCCTGTCTATGGTGATGGTAGAACCACCTTCCCTAGGTTAAGAGAATGCCCCCCTTCTATGGGCAATGGTAGAACACCACCTCTCCTCTACGTGTAAGAGGATGCCCCCTTGTCTATGGTGATGGTTAGAACCACTCTCTCCTCTAGGTGTAGAGAGAAGCCCCCTGTCTACTGGTGATGGCCGAATACCCCTCTCACCTAGGTGTGGTAGAGAATGCCCCTGTCTATGGCATGGTAGAACACTCCTCGTCCTCGTGTAGGGATGCCCCCGTCTATGGTGATGTAGAACCACTCCCCTTAAGGGGTAGTGAGGATGCACCATGTCTGTGGTGATGGTAGAACCACCTCTCTCTAGGTGAAGAGGATGCCCAGTCAATGTTGATGGTAGAACCGCCCTCTCTCTAGGTGTAAGAGGCTGACTCCCTATCTATAGGATGGTATTAGACCCACCTCACTCTAGATGTAGAGAGATGTGCCCCCTGTCTATGGGATGGGTAGGTAGAAAACCTCCTATCTCTATGGGTTAGAGGATGCCCCCCTGCTCCTATGTCGATGTTAGACCTGTATATAACTCCTCCCCTCTAGGATGTAGAGGAGCCCCCTTCGATATATAGTGAGTGTAGAACCTCCTCTCCTCTAGGTGTAGAAGGAATGCCCCCTGTCTATGGTGATGGTAAACCCCCTCTCCTAGGGTGTAGAAGAGAAATGCCCCCTGTCTATGTGTGTATCGGTCTCACTTGCTTCCTGTACGAGGGTATATGTGAGCCCCCCCTTCTCATGGTAGAAACTGCATCCTCTTCTAAATGGAGAGCCCGTCACTTGTTGGGTGAAATCCTCTAAGTGTAGAGGATGCCCCCTCTCTACTGGGATGTAAGAAGCACTCTCCTCTAAGGTTGTAGAAGGTGCTCCCTGTCTATGGATGGTTAGAAACCACACTCTCCCTCTAGGTTGTAAGAGGAATGCCCCTGTCTCATGGGTATGGTATTGGACACCTCTACCTCTTTGTAGAGCTCCTGTTAGATGGAGAATCGATAGGGCGCTCCCGGTAGGTGCCTCTAGTTGTGAGGATGCTCCCGGATAGGAGTAGAATCCCCTCTCTCCCCTAGTGTAGACGATCCGCCCTGCTTACTGGTTGCTGGTAGAAGGCCGCCTTTCGTCGCTATAGGTAAGTAGCATGCCCCCGGTCTTAAAGTGATGGTAGAGAACCTCCTCATCCTCTACGTGAGACGGAATGACACCCTGTTCTATTGTGATGGCAGAACTTGACCCTCCTCCATGGGGGAGGATCGCCCCTCTGTCTATGGTGATGATAGAACCACCCTCTTATCTAGTCTAGTGTGGGGATAGCCGCCTGTCTAGGTGATGGTAGAACCTCCTCTCCATCTAGGTAGTAGAGGATGCCCCCTGTCTATGGTGATGTAGAACCCCTCTCTCTAGTGTAGAGATGCCCCCCTGTCTATGAGTGGTGGTAGAACGCCTCTCCTCTAGGTGTACGAGGATGCTACCCCTGTCTATGGTGATGTTAGAGAATACCCCTCGCCTCTAGGTGTAGAGATCCCCCTGCCTGTGGAAGATGTAGAACTGCTCGCCTCTCCTCTAGTTATGAGGATAACCCCCTGTCCTATGGTGATGTAGGTAAATCTCCTCTCCTCTAGGTTAGAGGAGGCTCCCTATCTATGGGATGGTTAGAAACCTCCTCCCCTCTCCTAGTTGTAGGGATGCCCCCTGGTCTATGGAGATGGATAGAACTGCCTCTCCTCTAGATATGAGGTTACCCCTGTCTATGGTTGTAGAACAAACCATCCTCCCTATAAGTGTTGTAGAGGCATGTCCCGTCTATGGTATATGGTAGTTAACTGCCACTCCTACATAGGATATACGAGGATTACCCTGTCCTATGGCAGATTGTAGAACACGCGTCGCACTCTAGGGGTAGGGATGCGAAAATGCTCTCCTCTATAGTGCAGGGATGCCCCTGTCTATGAGTATGATAGAACCGCCTTCTCTAGGTGAAGAGGATGCTCCTGTCTATGGTGATGGTAGAACCTCTCTCCTCTAGTGTAGAGGATCCCCTGTCCATGGTGATGGTAGAACCACCTCTTCTCTAGGTAGGTGAGGGATGCCGCCGTCTAGTGATGGTAAAAACCTCCTCTCTAGGTGTAGAGATGCCCCCTGTCTATGATGGTAGACCTCCTCTCCTCTAGGTGTAGAGGATATGCCCCCTGTTATGGTGATGGTTAGAACCCTCCTCCTCCTCTAGGTGTAGAGGATGCCCTTGTCTATGGAGATGGAGAAACTGCCTCTCCTCTAGGTGTATAGAGGATGCCCCCTGTCTATGGTGATGGTAAATCTCCTCTAGGTGTAGGATGTCCCCTGCTATGAGTGATGATGAAATGCCTCTCACTCTAGTGTAGAGGATGCTCCCTGTCTATGGTGATGGTAGATATCCCCCTCTCCTCTAGGTTGTAGAGGAGCCCCTGTCTATGGGAGATGGTAGAATGCCTCTCTCTAGGATAGATGATACCCCTGTCTATGGGGATGGTAGAAACCTCTCTCCTCTAGGTGTAGAGGATGCCCCCTGTCTAGGAGGATGGTTAGAACCTCCTCTCCCTCTAGGTGTAGATGATGCCCCCTGTCTATAGTGATGGTATAACAGCCTCTCCTTAGGCGTAGAGGGATGCTCCCTGTCTATGGTGATGGTAGACCTCCTCTCCTCTAGTGTAGGGAGGCCCCCTGTCTATGAGATGGTAGAACTGCCCTCTCCTCTAGTATAAGAGGATACCCCTGTCTATGCGATTGTAGAACCACCTCTCTATAGGTGTAGAGGATGCCCCCTGTCTATGGTGATGGTAGAACCTCCTCTCCTCTAGTGTAGAGGAAGCCCGGTCCTATGGTGATGTAGAACCGCCTCTCCTTCGAGTGTATAGATGCTCCTGTCTATGGTGATGGTAGAAAATCCCCTCTCCTCTAGGGTAGAAGGATGCCCCCCTGTCTATGGAGATGTAGAACTGCCTCTCTCTAGGATGAGAGGATACCCCTGTCTATGGTGATGGTTAGAACCTCCTCTCCTCTAGGTGTAGAGGATGCTCCTGTCTATGGTTATGGGTAATAACCTCCTCTCCTCTAGGTGCAGAGGATGCCCCTGTATGTGATGGATAGAACCACCTCTCCTCTAGGTGAGAGGATGCTCCCTGTCTATGGTGATGGTAAACCACCTCTCCTCTAGTGTAGAGGATGCCTGTCTATGGAGATGTAGAACGCCTCTCCTCTAGATATAGAGCAGTGATTTTTATTTTTAAACAGGTGCCGTGGCACACTAGTGTGCCGCGACACATGGTCAGGTGTGCCGCGGGGAAAGTTCCCCAAACTATGTGCCCCCTGCGTTTTGTTTCCCAGAGAATGTAAAATGAGAAATACTATAGTCATGAGGCTGGAGTACTACAAGTACCAGCTCAAAGCTGATTATGAGTGGCACTTCTCATTGTACCCCTTATTTTGCAGATAATGAGCCACCATGATAATCAGCACCATATACTAAAAACAGGAAAGGAGAACCTGAGAACTGTTGAAGAAAGCTTTGTGTGTGTCTTTCCACCATTCCTTGCCAGGATATCCCTTTTGTGTTCGTCAACAGGCCCAGGCCCAGTGAGTGTAAAATAAATTAGAATCTATATTTAACTAAGTATAAATGACTGTTTTAGTGTCATTTTATGCTATTTTTGGTGGGTGCCCCCAGGATTTTCTAACTAGCATAAAAGTGTTCGCGGCTCAAAAGGTTTAAAATCCTGATATAGAGGATGCCCTCTGTCTAGGCGATTGTAGAACCACCTCTCCTATAGGTGTAGAGGATGTTCCCTGTCTATGGTGATGGTAGAACCTCCTCTCCTGTAGGTGAGAGGATGCCCCCGTCTATGGTGATGTGAAACCCCCTCTCCTCTAGGTGTAGAGGATGCCCCCCTGTCTATGGTGATGGTAGAACCCCCTTCCTCTAGGTGTAGAGGATGCCCACCTGTCCAGGTGATGGTAGAACCTCTCTCCTCTAGGTGTAGAGGATGCCCCCTGTTATGGTGATGGTAAGAACCCCTCTCCCTCTAGGTGTAGAGGATGTCCCCTGTCTATGGTGATGTAGAACCTCTCTTGTCTAGGTGTAGAGGATGCCCCTGTCTATGGTGATGGTAGAACCCCCTCTCCCTCGTGTAGAGGATGCCCCCTGTCTATGTGTGGTAGAGAACCCCCTCTCCTAGGAATTGTAGAGATGATGCCCCCTTCCATGGTGATGTAGAAAACCCCTCTCCTCTAGGTGTAAGGATGCCCCCTGTCTATGGTGATGTAGAACCCCTCTCCTCTAGGTGTAGAGGATGTCCCCTGTCTATGATGATGGTAAGAACCTCCTTTGTCTAGGATGTAGAGAGTGCCCCCTGTCTATGCGGTGATGGTAGAACCCCTCTCCTCTAGGTGTAGAGGATGCCCCCTGTCTATGGTGATGGTAGAACCCCCTCTCCTCTAGGTGTAGAGGATGCCCCCTGTCTATGGTGATGATAGAACCATCTCTCCTCTAGATGTAGAGGATGCCCCTGTCTATGGTGATGGTAGAACCGCCTCTCCTCTAGGTGTAAAGGATGCTCCCTGTCTATGGTGATGGTAGAACTGCCTCTCCTCTAGGTGTAGAGGATGTTCCCTGTCTATGGTGATGGTAGAACCTCCTCTCCTGTAGGTGTAGAGGATGCTCCTGTCTATGGTGATGGTAGAACCTCCTCTCCTCTAGGTGTAGAGGATGCCCCATGTCTATGGTGATGGTAGATCCCCCTCTCTTCTAGGTGTAGAGGTTCCCCCCTGTCTATGGTGATGGTAGAACCACCTCTCCTCTAGGTGTAGAGGATGCCCCCTGTCTATGGTGATGGTAGAACCACCTCTCCTCTAGGTGTAGAGGATGCCCCCTGTCTATGGTGATGGTAGAACCACCTCTCCTCTAGGTGTAGAGGACGCCCCCTGTCTATGCTGATGGTAGAGCCTCCTCTCCTCTAGGTGTAGAGGATGCCCCCTGTCTATGGTTATGGTAGAACCTCCTCTCCTCTAGGTGTACAGGATGCCCCCTGTCTATGGTGATGGTAGAACTGCCTCTCCTCTAGGTATAGAGGATACCCCTGTCTATGGCGATTGTAGAACCGTGTCTCATCTAGGGGTAGAGGGTGTCCCCTGTCTATGTACATTTAGATAGATCACACATTCAAACCAAATACCCCATCTTTAATAAACTTGTATCTCCATTTCACCCGTAACTAATTAACGTTATCTCTTTCCTCCAAAACTGTTTTAGTTCTGCCATGTCTGTCTATATACTGGTGCCCAAATTGTAAATATTTTATGTATAGTCAAAATTCCAGTATTTAGAACATTAATATACTGGTATAAGGAAATATTTTGTGTGTGTATATATATATTCTTCTCTCATATATTCTTTATATTCTTCTATATTTTATGTTCCTTTTCAATCCACTTCATAGCAAGTTGAAACCTTTTTTTGTATTTTACCTACAATCACAGCTAGGGGGCGCATTACACCCACAGATTTATACAATTCGCATTGAGTTTAATGGTTTATAAGTCTACACGCAGTGAATCCTGATCTAGGTAAGTTATAGATATAATATTATAAATATACACTACTGTATAATGGAATATAGGCGGTATATTGCTAAACAGACTTGCAAATAAATTCAGCAGCTTTTTATTAATTATGTTTTTTGGGTTTAAAGCCCATTCTGAGATTTGTTATAGGGTCACATGACATTTAGAGGCCCACCGGACCCCTGGCTGTTATGTGCAGATGATAATCTTACAATTATTTTTACCTGTTCCTTGCTGTGAGCTGCCATATCAGGATCCACCAGTGTGTGGCAGTCACAGACAAGAGAAGCCTCTGCCCTGGGATTTAATGAACAGAACATATAAAGGCATCAGTTATAGATACAGGGATGGATTCCTAGGTTAGACAATAAACTGCTAGGAACCAATAAAACAGAAAATGTCCATATTTTAATAAAATCCAGAATCAGGCTACATGCACATAAATGTTGTTTTTGTCCACTTGTTTTCTGTTTTTTTGCGGATGACACACTGACACATTCATTTCAATGGACCCATACACATGACCTTGCTTGTCACTGATCAATAATGAGGCTGTATAAAACTCAGAGCTGGTCCTATTCCTGTCCTATAGAAATCTGTGCAAACATGAAAAATAAGGATTCCACAATGGGGTCATCCTTGTGCCTTCTGTATTTGTGGATCAGTTGCTATTAAACACAATCATTTGACCCTTTAAAGGTTTGGGACAAGCTAGTGGTATTATTTACCAGACTTCCTCTTTACGGATCCACAAAAATGGATGGACTATTTTTGTGGATCCGTATGGCTCAGAAACTGATTACACACTGATGACAGATATATAGCGCCAAATAGGACCTCGGATCTGTTGTTTGGGCCCTGGGAACAGCGCATGTCGGCTAAAGTGCTGATACAATACCTGCAATATAAGCAATGGGGGCCAACATATCACTCAGATAGCTCATTGGTTCTTAAACATGAACCATGTGGTGTTTTATTTCCCATGCAATGTGCTATAAGCCTCCTTCACATATACATCTTGTTTGTAGAATTAAAGGAAACCTTCCATGAGGACTCTACTATCAGAAGTTGATCTGATGGGAGATTCCTCCTGCTGCCTCTGCCCTAATCTGTAATGTAATAATCCTGGAACCTAACTTGTTAAAAACTTTATTTTAGTAATATGTAAATTAACTGCAGAGGCTACTGGGGTGTGGCCTAGCCTGGCCGGGCACTGAGAGCTAAAGCTAGTACATGCCCCAGTAGCCTCTGCGGTTAATTTACATATTACTAGAATAACGTTTTTAACAAGTTAGGTTCCACGATTATTAAATTATAGATTAGGGCAGATGCAGCAGGAGGAATCTACCATCACATCTACTTCTGATAGAAGATTCCTCATGGTGGATTCCGTTAAAGGAGCACAAAAATCTCTTTATTCCCCTATTCCCCGTACCTCTCATCTGACAGCTGTATAGAGCATAACAGTGCATGGGATAAGAGACACTGCTTCCCCCCGGATGAGCCACCTGTTAGATTTCTTTATCTCTGTGCTGTCTGTTTCCAATCCCATAATGCCTTAACATAACATAGAACTCCCCCCACTGCTTAGAACTGCCCCACACCCCCCCCCATTATTCGTGTCCCACCAACTTAAAATGTATTGGCATCCTCTGTCTTATAACTTTCATACTATTGTGACTTAAAATGGAGGTGGAATAATGGAGCAGGGAGCCGACGGCTTCTCTATGTTACAATTGTGTTGAAATGTATTAACCTTTGCAGGAAATTGGGACGTATGTCACACTGAATGGTACAGCTGGACAGATCCCCCAATTTTTCTTTTGGTAGGGAGGAATGGCCTGTGATTGGAGTTTATGTCCCCTTGTAAGTCCATAGAGTTACAGCATCCTGAGTCTGGTGCCGCTGATGGTTACCCTCCCAGCAGGGCCGATTCTAGCCTTTTTGCTGCCTGAGGCGAAAATTCAAATAGCGCCCCCCCCCCCAACTCCGTATACACAGGCCTATTTAAATGTTTATTTCCACACTCTTTGTATATAGACAATCACTCACACAAATACCCATATGTATCAATTGTTTACCTCCTGAGATCAGTATTTTAAATAAAATTTTTGAACAAATAGTTATAACACAAAAATGACTTAATAAATAACATTCGCCATATGTCTGCTTTGCGTTGGCAACATTTTTAAAAATTCTTTTGTATCTTTAGGATGGTAGAAGTTTAGTAGATATTTTTTTTAAAATTTCCAAATTCATTTTATTAAGGGCAATTTCAAGTGATTTCAATGGACCTAAACAACAGATACAAACACATAAATTACACCATTTAAGAAACTACACCTTCAATTATTCAAAATGTCTTTAAGGAGCTTTATTAACCCTTTAGGTTTTCTTCAAAGTTAAATAAAAATGTAGAGGAGGGCACAGATGGGAGAGGTATGCAGCTGGGCAGTGAAGGGGTTAATTGTGTGTGCAGGTGATTTATGGTGTGGAGGGTCTGTGAAGGAAAATGAGGAGATAGGATACTGATAAGGTGAGCTCCGCCAGGGAATGCTACTTTCTTCTGGGATTTGTCTGTCTGTACTAAATGACCAGTCACAGCAATCGCTGCATATTGTCAGAGTAACAGAAGTCATGACGTTCCACAATGTCATGGTGTCTTTATGCACTGCTGCCCATAACGTTGGGGTACGTCATGGTGGCTTGAGGGGTTAATTGTCTCTAGCTAAAAGGATCCTAACTAAATAGTGTATGACCTGTGCAGGGGGGAGCAGAGAGCAGCCAGCAGGAACTTCTGCTGGGTGATAGATCAGGTCACGAGCTGCCTCCTAAATCATCCAGGCTGCCATTCTGCCGCCTCTGATGTCCGCCGCCTGAAACAAGATTTTCATCCTGCCTCATGGCAGATGCGGCCCTGCCTCCCAGAGACTTACAGGGTGAATAACAGAGTGTTATTATGAGATCACATAACCCAACTGAGAAGAAGGGCAATAAAAACTAAAAAATAATACAGGCAGATAAATTTATAGATGAATTTCTGCAAGTCCTATCGAAAAGTCTATAAGAAGGACAGAAAACCCCACAGAAGCCGTCAACACCAAATTCTCCACAAATCAGACGGCTCTTTCTGTAGTATATTCTACATTCCCCTTAAGACATTTCAGAAACATCTGGTCACAGGATTTTAGGGCAAAAAACAAATGTGTGTGCCAAGTATTTATGGACTACTAGCCCATAGACAAGAAGCCTTCAGATCAGTACTATTAGCTCCCCTCAGTCCACACTCAATAAACCTGGAATATTACGCTGGTTTTATATGTTTCTGTGGCTGAACATGTAGACAGATGGCGCCAAGAGACTCTGAGTATACAGTACGATGGTTATGCCGTAACAACTAGACTGCGCTGACCATGTGAGGACTCTGTGTCCATTTAGTATTGATCCAGCTGCACACTGGGGAGTTACAACACACTGCAGGTCTGTGCAATCACAAGGCGAGCCAGAACGCCGAAAAAACGACCGCATCTGTAGAAAGTAAATATAAACTGGATAAATAGAGCCGAAAAAGACTGAATATGATGCAAACAACTACAAAACTAAGAACCTGCTATGTTATTAAAATGGAGACTGACATTTACTCCTGACATTGCATGTTTATCGATAAGGTGTCAGGTAATAAGCCCCACAATCAAGACCCTCTACGTACACTCTGGATATGGTACAAGGAAATTCATAACAAACTTGTCACTTTGCTTTTATGCATTATAAAGCAGACATATTTTGAGAATGCTGTAGCTACACTGATGCAGAAACATATCTTGTTTAATCCCTGTGGTTTTGCTGAAAAAAATAAAATTATGATAATTAGGCTCTCTTCCTCTGTGGATGCCCCAGCGCTTCTCCTCATACCCTAATTATGCACTGCTCCAGCCTTGTCCTGCCCAGCATAAGCTGAGAATATGTCATCACTGTGCTGTCCCTGACAGGCAGAAGTAATCAATCGCTGCACCATCCCCCAGCTGTTGCGTATGAGTCATCTGGCTCAGGTTGATTAGTCCTGCCTGGACTGTTCAAGAGCTCCATGTGTAATGTGTTTATGTAGGCACCCCGCTTTCCCAAAGTCCTTAATTTTATAATTGTTTTTTGAGCAAAACCACTTTGATCAGGGATTAAACAAGATATGTTTCTGCATCAGTGTCGCTACAGCATTCTCAAGGTATGTTTTGGTCACAATGCATAAAAACAAATGGTAGATTTTCTTTAATAGCAATTGTAATAATTGAGCAGTATATTGTATAAGCAATAAGACCTCGAATGAAAGAAAAGAGTTTGTATGTTCTCTCTGTGTTTGCGTGGGTTTCCTCCAGGTTCTCCGGTTTCCTCCCACACATAAAAACGTACTGATAGGTTGTTTAGATTGTGAACCCCATGGGGACAGGGACCAATTTGTTATGCTTTGTGCAGCGCTGCGTAATCTGTAGGTGCTATATAAATAAATAATAATTATTATTTATTATTAATACACCCTAGGCTGTCTGAAAAAATAAAAACTGTAACTAAATAGATGAAAAAGTTTTAAAAAACGACTGCAATGCATAAATATACTAATAAACAATCATAAACAATCATAAACAAATAATAAACATACTAGGTATCCTCTCCTCCCAAAATGTCTGATTGATCAAAAGATAAAAATACTCCCGGTATAATCCCATATAGTAAATGCTGAAACCGAAAAAAATTAACATTTTTCAAGCAATAAAAATGTGAAGAAAAGACATCAAAGGGTCATACAATTTCAATGAACACATCAGCTTGCAATTACGCTGAAATATAAAAAAGTTATAAGTGTCTGAAAATGGCAATGCAGAGAAATTTTTTGGCAGAGTTTTTTACATTTATTTAGGTACTAAGACTTAGGTTTTTTTGGCGTTGACCAAAAATATTTGGATGTGTCATCGTGGATGTGTCAGTGAAAACAGCGCACAAGAAAATGGCGTAAATGTGTAGTTTTTCATTAATTTCATCACATTTGGATTTTTTTTCAGCTTCCCTATTGTTGCATGGGGTATTAAATAGTGCCAGTAGGAAGTATAACTTGTCCTGCAGAAAAAGACCTAAAATAATAAGAAGAGTGGTGTAAAAAATTCAAAAATTCAAAAAACAGAAACATGCTGCCAGGGCAATGAGTTAATGGGGAAGTGCTGGGTATCTTTTGGCAACATATAGAAAAGAAAATGGGGGTACTAGTAAACATGGCCACACCCCCATAGCCTAATTTGCATAAGGATAAGTAATCAATTTTCTCTAAAATAATGGATCAAACATAAAGCACAGATCAAATACATCAACGTCACCCATCTGACCTGAACTAATCACACATTCATTCCTCCCCTTTACTTACTGTACTTCTCATTGGCCTGTGTAATTGGCTGATACAGGGCTGCATCTGACATAACTTGGGATGAAAATCCGGCCTCAGGCGGCAGGTTGCAGACCCTGCGTGGGTGCAGGATCATCAGCAATATGGACTTGCCAAACCCTGGCAAGTGCATACTACCGCAAAATCTATTGCATCAGCGTCTTTAAGACACCAATGTAATTGACAGGTAGAGAGGCACAACCCAGACCCACTTTGCATGACACAGGCTGCCATGTTGCCATCACGTGTGCCAGCCTGTGTCCCCACAGTGAAGACACTGCTGCTGGGAGAAGAGGAGGAGATGGCAGGGGCACGGAGCACTCGTGCTGGAGCCTGAAGGTAACTAATAGTTATTTTTTTTATAATGGGCTTGTATATACAGTAGTATCTATGGGGTCTGTCTGTATATACTACCTGTGCGGGTGGGGATCCCTGTTTATACTACCTATAGGGTTGGGCGGCTGCCTGTATATACTCTATATGAGGGGCTGTCTGGCTGTTTATACCATCTATGGGAGGGTCTGTCTGTATAAAATATCTATGGGGCCAGGTGTGGCTGTACATACTATCTATGGGAGGGTCTGCCTGTTTATATTAATTATTGGGTGGTCCTCCCTGTATATACTATCCATGAGGGGTTGTATGGCTGTATATACATATCTATGGAAGGGCCTGCCGGTATATAATATCTACTGTTATTTGGCTGTATGTACTATCTATGGGAGGGGTTTTGCTGTATATACTATCTATAAGAAGGGTCTAGCTGTATATACTGTTTATATATTAATTAGGGGGGGTCTTTACAGACTTTAATTTATTCTGGTGACTATGTGTAGGATGTTTTATTTGTGTTGTCAGTTGTGTTGTGAGGGGTATAAATTATTTAGGACCACTGTTATCCAGGTGACATTATACTGTAAATGACAGTGGTATTTTTAGGTGCACAGTGTGGGCATTTGCTGAAGGGAGCTGAAGACATCTGGCGGAGAATTCAGCAGTGAAAAGTCAATGCCAGGAGAAATCATAATGAAGTCCTCTTCCAGAGGGAGCAGATCATCACATATAAGGTACTAGATGCCACTAATGTCGGTGTCACTGACTAGTGTGTAATCATTATGTGTAATGTCAGTCACAGGGTGTCAGTGATCTGGTGGTGCTGGCTGGTGATGTTATCAATTGTTAGTAATGTTGTCAGTACATGCTTTTTAAAAGTTTTCCTGCAATTTGGTGAGAGAATATAGCAGGGGATCAAGATCGGGCACCTTGGTGGGGGGAGGGGGTGCATTTAAATGTTTGCATAAGGCACCAAAGGGGCCAGAATCGACCCTGGGCTGATAAATGATGGATCAGCACTTGTTGGGTCGCATCACAGAATCTTTTGTCTCTGCCCATTTTATGTTTTTGCATCTATTTCTACTATTATTCTACACCTTTAATTGTCTTGTTTTCTATGTAACCCGGCAGAGATACGGCTGATATGAGATAATGATATTAACAATCCCATTCTTCAAGCGTTATTCTGAGTTAATCAGCACGGTAATGCAGAAAATCCTTGGAAAAGCTCTGTCGTAGGGTATAAGATTCCCCCGTTTTTTTTTAGCACATTATTATTTAGAAAAAAAAAGCCATAGGTTTTGAATTTCATTTGTGGCTTCAATAGTCACAACAGGATAAAGAACTGCGATGCTGCGTTAGATTATCAGTGCGGCTCAGCTTCAGCGTGAGATCGCGCAGACCTGATCCTTTGTGCAATTGAAAAGCAGAAAATTAAACCTTTGTCATTTAAAGGTGCAATCTCCCAGAGTTTGCAAAGAAAGGAAAGTAAAATAAAAACTGCTCCACGTTGTCCTTTTTCAATAATTGGAATTAGGTTGAGGGATTTACTCTTTACAGACCAAAGTGGATGAACCTGCGGTATTCACTCCTGATATGCTTATTATCCGCTGACAGAACATTGCTCGTTCTATAGGAGGATGTTTCCCTGACATATATGTCAGTATATGAGTCAAGTCGCTGGTTTGTGATGACAACGCTTTAGTTTGAGAGCCCCTGTGCTGAGAAAAAAATGTTATAGAGCAGAAGGAGCTGAGAAGATTGTACATAATGTCCTATCTGCAGACAGCATGTTATAGAGTAGTAAGAGCTGAGCAGATTGTACATAGTGTCCTATCTGCAGGCAGCATGTTATAGAGCAGAAGGAGCTGAGCAGATTGTACATAGTGTCCTATCTGCAGGCAGCATGTTATAGAGCAGGAGGAGCTGAGAAGTTTGCACAATGTATATATCCGCAGGCAGCATGTTATAGAGCTGCAGGAGCTGAGCAGATTGAATATAGTGTCCTATCTGCCGGCAGCATGTTATAGAGCAGGAGGAGCTGAGCAGATCTCACAGTGTCCTATCTGCAGGCAGCATGTTGTAGAGCAGGAGGAGCTGAGAAGATTGTACATAGTGTCCTATCTGGATTAGGAGGAGCTGAAAAAGCTGTATATAGTATCCTATGTTCATGTTATAGTATAGTAAAAACTTAGAAGTGCTGTTATCGGTTGTTTTATGTAGAGTTTCTCTAAGTGAGTGCACTACGGCTAGTGCTGTTATTGGATACACTATGGATAGTGCTGTTATTGGAATACACTGTGGATATTGCTGTTTTATTGGATACACATGTGATAGTCTGTATTCGTGTGCTCTATGGTAAGTACTGTTATTGGATACACTGTGGATAGCTGTTATTCGGGTGCCTATGGATAGTACTGTTATTGGATACACTGTGGATAGTGCTGTTATTCGTGTGCTCTATGGATAGTGCTGTTATTGGGTGCTCTATGGATAGTACTGTTGTTGGGTGCTCTATGGATAGTACTGTTGTTGGGTGCTCTATGGATAGTGCTGTTATTAAATACACTATTGTTAGTGCTGTTATTGGATACACTATGGATAGTGCTGTTATTGGGTGCTCTATGGATAGTACTGTTATTGGTACCTATGGATAGTGCTGTGTATTGGATACACTATGGATAGTACTGTTAGTGGGTGCTCTATGGATAGTACTGTTATGGGGTGCTCTATGATATTATGTTTTGGGTGCTCTATGGATAGTGTCTGTTATGGGTGCTCTATGGTAAAGTGCTGTATTGGGTGCTCTATGGACAGTACTATTATTGGGTGCTCTATGGACAGTGCTGTTATTGGATACACTATGGATAGTGCTGTTATTGGATACACTATTGATAGTACTGTTATTGGGTGCTCTATGGATAGTACTGTTATTGGGTGCTCTATGGATAGTGCTATTATTGGGTGCTCTATGGATAGTGCTGTTATTGGATACACTATGGATAGTGCTGTTATTGGGTGTCTCTATGGTATGCTGTTATTGGGTACACTAGGATAGTGCTGTTATTGGATACACTATGAATAGTGCTGTTATTGATACACTATTGTTAGTGCTGTATTGGGTGCTCTATGGATAGTACTGTTTTGGATACACTGTGATAGTACTGTTATTGGGTGCTCAATGGATAGTGCTGTTATTGGATACACTATGGATAGTGCTGTTATTGGATACACTATTGTTAGTGCTGTTTATGGATATACTATTGTTAGTGCTGTTATTGGATAACTATTGTTAGTGCTGTTATTGGATACACTATTGTTATGGCTGTTATCGGATACACATTGTTAGTGCTGTTATTGGATACATAATGGATAGTGCTGTTATTGGATACACTATGGATAGTGCTGTTATTGGGTGCTCTATGGAAAGTGCTGTTATTGGGTACACTATGGTAGTGCTGTTATTGGATACACTATTGATAGTACTGTATTGGGTCTCTATGGATAGTACTGTTATTGGGTGCTCTATGGATAGTGCTATTATTGGGTGCTCTATTGATAGTGCTGTTATTGGATACACTATTGTTAGTGCTGTTATTGGGTGCTCTATGGATAGTGCTGTTATTGGGTACACTATGATGTGTCTGTTATTGGATACACTATGAATAGTCTGTTATTGGAACACTATTGTTAGTGCTGTTATTGGGTGCTCTATGGATAGTACTGTTTTTGGATACACTGTGGATAGTACTGTTATTGGGTGCTCAATGGATAGTGCTGTTATGGATACACGGGATATTCTGTTTTTGGATTACACTATTGTAGTCTGTTATTGGAACATTGTTAGTGTCTGTTGTTGGATATACTATTGTTAGTGCTGTTTTGGATACACTATTGTTAGTGCTGTTATCGGATCACTATTGTTAGTGCTGTATTGGATACACAATGGATAGTGCTGTTTTGGATACACTATGGATAGTGCTGTTATTGGATACACTATTGTTGTGCGTTATTGGATCCCTATTGTAGTGCTAGTTATGGATACAATGATATGCTGTTATTGGATACACTATGGATATGGCTGTTATTGGATACACTATTGTTAGTGCTGTTATTGGATACACTATTGTTACTGTCTATGAGTGTTTAGGCTCTATGGATAGTGCTGTTATTGGGTGCTCTATGGATAGTGCTGTATTGGTGTGCTCTATGGATAGTGCTGTTATTGGGTGCTCTATGATAGTGCTTTATTGGGTACACATTGCTGGTCTTTAGTCGGTGTACTGATACTAGTATGAGCACCCTGTGGTTATCACACAAGAATTGCAATAACCTCAAACTTTTTGACACTTTTACAAAGTTTATGCTTCTGTAATGAAGCGGGTGAAGTGGTCCAATACATTGTCATTTATTTTTAGTTCACAGCCCCTTTATCTGATGGTTTTTATTTGTAGTATTTTTCTGCACGCCATCATTATTTCTCCACGTAGAAGGTGTGCTTGAGCTGTCACACTCAGTGTCTTATCACAAATCCCCCCCTGTTAACAGGTCCGTCCAACATTAGCTGCGGCTTTCATTCCTCTGCGATAACAATGAAAGTGACTATATTGGGTCACTCTAATATGTAACCTTGTACATTTAAGTGCTGTAGGAAACGCGGGGATATAACTAATTGGTGATCCTGATCAGCGCCTATTTTCAAAGCCATCAGCTGATTTCCAAGGCTATTAGTGTCACCGTATGCAGCCAAAGAAATGATTGCTACACAAGAATGGCCATGCCGAAATAATTATCACAGGCTCCTTGGCTGACTTTTATGCTCGCTGTATTATTGGGTTCAGCTGAGGCTCCATTGTCACGTTCTAACAAGAGCATAACATTCATCATCAGTCTGATGCAGGATGTGATCCACTTTAGCTCATGCCAATTTTTCCCCCGGTGTCTGCTATCAATCTCTGTCCATGTTTCCTTTGTTCAGCAGAATCTCATCACGATGTTGGATTCGTATGGGAGTTTCTTTGGGCCTCGCTCCAAAGTCACAGAGATGTGAAGCAGACACTTCTGTCCTCATTGTTTGAGATAGACAACAATATTTGAAGCATGGGGCACATTTACTTCCCGTCCAGTTGACGCCGCCGATCCGGAATGTCTGACGAGTATTCAGAACTGCCGTGATTCACTAAGATCGTGCGCCCGATATCCTGCATGCGTCCCTTCCCCGCTGTGGTCTGCCGGAGTTCACCTTCTTCTTCCGATGTATGTCAGTGCTGATCTTGCGACACACAATCATTTTAAATTCTGCGGTTTGTCTGATCATCCGGTTGTCCGACGACCACGCCCCGTTTTCTGTCGCATGAAAGCCGGCGCCGATGCGCCACAATCTGATCCGCCACAATTCGGGAAACCCACGAAAATGTGTCCGTCTGACCCTTAGTAATGTGCCTCAATGAGTCCAAGCTTTGAAGTTGCAACCACATAATAGCTTATTTCTCATGGGGCCGCGGATAGTAACCCCGACTGGGTTAAAGACGGTTGTCTTCAAAAGAAACATAGAATTTCAATTAGGCTTTATACGTTCACTCTTAAGGCCCAATCTCCCCCCCGCAACAGCCCAGGCTGGCAAATTCTACATTACCAATTATAGATCGTGGAAGGATCGCATTCCAACCTTAGGTGAGGAGGACATTGCTGACATGTGCTCCTTCCATCTTAAAGTGTCTCCATCAGTCAATAATGAATGATACAATTGTAACTTTATTCATCAAGCCTATTTGACCCCCACCATGGATGGGTTGTGTACCAACATCTGCCTTTCCGCGCTGGGCATGACTAGGTGCTGACTTATGGCACATGAATTGGAGCTGCCCCACTATACAGGCATTCTGGAGAAGTGTGATTGAATTTTTGTCCTCCACCTCCCTCAGTACAGCTCTTCCCGGAGATATTCCTTTGGGCCTAATCCTGAAGACCATTGGCCTCTGTATCTAATTTTTCTGCCCCCAAGTGCATTGCAAAGAGGTGGTATGCTCCTAACTCTCCTACTATTAGTATGTGGAAGCACCCATTAATCAAATTCTTCCATACGTAAGGATTATATATATAAAGCATAGAAAGCACCCTAACAAATGTATATGGTGCGATTTAATGACACTAAGTACTCGTTCCCCAGGTTTAGAGTGCAATGGAGACCTACCAACCAACCGGTTAAACCGCCCCATAACCGGTATCCATATCTACTCACTCCAATTGTTACTGTGATACTTTACCGGAAGGGACATCCCTGGGATTAAGTCTCCATTAGGGTTTGTTCCCTGGAAGTAGACACTGCACGACTACTCTCTTTTGGTTTTCTATATTTGGATTATACTTATGTGAATTCTGTTTGACTGAATTTCATGACCATATGGAGAAAAAAGAAAGACTATTATACTGCACTTAAGAATGTTTAATGTTATTTGAAAGATGTAACCTACTCCCTTATACTAGATCTTTGTAATGGTAAATAGTTAAATGCACTATGTATCTAGAATGTCATGATGGTTTTCAATGTGCTGTTTTTCACCGGTTTATTTCAATAAAGCAGTTTAAAAAAAAAACATAAGCTATGAAGGCCCCAACCAATGTCTCATTCACTCTTCACCTTCACTTAAAAAAGTAGGGTGAACTTTGGAAACATTCTAAAACTTTGCAAAATGTATTACTTGAATGCTCTAATAGCTTATCATTCCATGACAGAGCGGCTCGTCCGCTTGAAACGCGTAGGAACATGGATCAACACGTGTGATAATGAAAATTTGAGCGCATAAAAGTCTGAAAATTCACTGAAGTTGGCTGGACCACTATATTTTCTTCTTTCTAATAGTCTTGCCATAATTCACACCATAAAATTGACATAAGAGAATTGAAACTCCCCCCTAAATGTATAGATGTTGTGGAAGAGTATCCTTGTCTGAAGTCTCTCTCTTCTTTCGGGAAAGTCACTGAGCTTTGCCCTTCAGGGCATGTATAGTGTAACTACAAGCTTGTGCCATACAATTATTTTTTCAGTAACAAATTTCATTAAAAATGCAAAGGGAACATGTGAAGTATTACTAAAAATCTGACCATCCATACTATAAAAGTTAAACAAACCTGTACCCTGCAGTATTAGTAGGTTTTTACATCTCCGGTGTCAGATGTGTGGGCGAGGTGTCACAGTCCTCAGTATAGAACCCAAGTGCTAATAAGTGCTCATCCTATAGAGGTCAAGATTCTCTCACCTTTCCTGTGCAGACATTGTGGACAAATATTTGTGAATTCAACCTTTCACAGACAAAGGAAGACAACTTTTACCTGATTAAAAATATTCTTATTATTTGTACATATATATTATATATAAACTGAGTGTATGTGTGTGTAAGTCTGCTAAAGGAATCTGCTCATCTCGCGTTTACAATCACCAAATTTTGCACAGCCAACCACGTGACTCAGAGAACACATCATAGACTCGGTTTTTGAGCCAAAATTTCACCCCACACTTTCCAAAATCCACTATTACCCACCACATACAGGAACCATTGTTGCTGCTGCTGCGGTAGTTGGAAGCTGAGCCGTGATTGGTTCCAGTTTTGCCACAGGTCATTAACCAGTTCGCGACTGCATGGTTACGGCGCGGTCGAGTCGCACCGCTGGAGAGGGCTCACGGGCTGAGCCCTCTCCATAGCCGGTAAGTCTTTGCTGCATATGCGCAAAGGCTTACCGGTAACACCGTGCTCATCAGGGGCGGCAATCCGTCTCCATGGTAGCCTCGGGTCTTCGAAGCTATTTCGTTTACCCCGTCTTACAATCTGCTGATACCACATTGTAATGAATGAGGAGGAAAATCCCCATAACTGCCATACTGTAGTATGGGCAGTATATGATAGGATCGATCAGACAACCTAGGGTTAAAGTACCTAGGGAGTCTGAAAAATAGTAAAAAAAAAGTTAAAAAAAAAAAAATTATAATAAAAAAAACCTAAAATTTCAAATCACCCCCCTTTCCCTAGAACTGACCATAAATTACAGTAAATAAACAGTAAAAATCATAACAAATCAGGTATCGACGCGCCCGAAAATGCCCGATCTATCAAAATATGATAACGGTTTTTCAATGCGTTTAACCCCGTAACGGAAAATACGCCCAAAGTCCAAAATGGCACATTTTGACATTTTGAAAAATATAAAAAAATCTATAAAAGTGATCAAAGTCGTACATCCTAAAAATGATACATTGAAATATTATCAAATTTCGCAAAAATTACACAACCCACAGATCCGTACACCTAAGTATAAAAAAGTTATTAGCGCCAGAAGTTGGCAAAATCAAAAAAAATTTTTTAATTTTAATTTTTAAGTTTTTAATTTTGTAAATGTATGAAAACATTATAAAACCTATACAAATTTGTATCTCCCTTAATCGTACCGACCCAAAGAATAAGTAGACATGTCATTTGGGGCGCTCAGTGAAAGACGCAATATCCAAGCCCACAAGAAAATGGCGCAAATGCGTTTTTCACCATTTTCACTGAATTTGGAATTTTTTTCCCACTTCCGAGTACATGACATGGAATATTTAATACCATCACTATAAGTGCAATTTGTTACACAAAAACAAGCCATCAGACAGCACTTTACGTGTAAATAAAACAGTTATAGATTTTTGAAGGTGGGGAGTGAAAAATGGATATGAAAAAACAGGAAGGGCCCGGTCCTTAACCGGTTAATATGAGCTCTGAGCTTTGATTGTTACTACAGGCAATGAGCATAAGACGCTATGTGTGAAGTAAGATGGATAGATATGCAGATATAGGGGGAGTTTTATCAGAAAGTCGGGGTAAAACTTTCCAGTTGCGCATGAAACCAATCAGAGATCAAGCTTATATCACGAGAACGGTCAGAACAGTATGCACAGTCTATAGATACATAGAATATTTTTTGTTAACCCATTCTATTTTGTTATAGCTAGAGCGTTATTTATTATCCCAAGCACAAGATAGTATATATATATATATATATCTATATATATATATATATATTGATAATATATATAAAAGCTGAGTGGATGTGTGTTTGTATTTTGTCCACCATAGCAATCTGCACCGTTTTTTTTAAAATCACCAAATTTTGCCTAGTCACTCCTGATATTTGAGCCAAATTTTTCACCCCACACCCACGATTTCCAAAGTCCACTCATTATCCACCATATGCAGGAGCCATTGGGGTCATTTACTAAGGGCCCGATTCGCGTTTTCCCAACGTGTTACCCGAATATTCCGATTGCGTAGTTGTACACTGAATTGCCCCGGATTTTGGCGCACGCGATCGGAGGGTGACGCACGGCGCGCATGCGCACGACGGAAATCGGGGGCGTGGCCGAAACAAAAACCCGACGTATTCGGAAAAAACCGCCACATTAGAACGGAAAATGTGTCGCTCGGACGCGCTTACCTTCACCACTCAGCGCAGCCGGTGAACTCCAGCGCGTTCAGATGCACAGGCACAGCAGCGCCAGCTGGTGGACGGCGGAGGAACTGCCTTATTAAATCCCGGCCGGACCCGAATCCAGACAGGAACGCGCTGCTGGATCGCGAATGGACTGGTAAGTAAATCTATCGCCCCATTGTCTGCTGGCTGCTGTGGCAATTAGAAGCTGAGTTATGATTGGTTGCTATTCTGCCACAGGTCATTAATATGAGCTCTGAGCTTTGATTGGTTACTATCGGGTATAGAGTATAGATACTTTGTGTGAGGTAAGTGGAAGGCCGATAACATAATAGGGGAATATTTCTCGGCATTATTTTTAATTGTCTATGCCCATATACGGGAAGCGGGGGAAAAAAAAAAATGTCTGAATGCAGTGTGAAAGTTTGAAAATAGTGACATCAGTGGGAAAATGGTGTTGAAAAACCGCATTTGCGCGTTTTGTTTTCTTGTTGGAAGTGGATTTTGGATTTTTTTTTCCGTCTTTCATGTGCGCATCCAAGACATGTCTATATTTATCCATTGGGTCAATACGATCACATGGTACAAAATTTGTAGATTTTATAATGTTTCCACATTTACAAACATTTAAACTCTGTACAAAAAAAAAATTCGTCCTTTTGCCACTTTCTGCGCTAATAACTTTTCTATACTTGGTGTATGAGACTGTGGTGTGGTGCGTTGTTTTGCGATTTGTAGGAAGTTTTCACTGCAATATATTTTTTAGATGTACGACCTTTGATCACTTTTTATAGATGTGTTATATTTTCAAAAGGTCAAAAATGCCATTTTGGATTCTTGGCACTATTGTTCCGTTACGGGTTTAAAACGCATGTAAAAAAATACGTTATCATTTTGATAGATCGGGGGCATTTTCGGCTGCGGCGTCCTAACCTGTTTGTTTTATATGATTTTACATGTTTATTTATGTATTAGTATCAGTTCTAGGGAAACGGGGGGTGTGATTTGAAATTTTAGTTTTTTTATTAATTTTTTTTTTTTATTAAATTTTTTTTATATGACGTAAATCCACAGGGAGACCAAACTGTGCGAGCGTCACACAGATCTATCATTGTATGTTTCCCTTACACAATGGTGCCCAACTAACTAACTCTATGTCATCAACAAGCTAATGAGATAATAAAAGTCACTTTTCGAGGTACCCAATGTATTCACACAATAAACAGACCCTCGCGCTTCTAAGAATGAGCGTGCGAAAACGTCATAAACATAGGTTGTATATAATGGAGGACGGTGTTTTGTGTTATAAAAAATCCAGAAATGGGGGGTGTTTGTGTTATTACATACACTTTATGGACATGTTCTCGGTCACAGTTTAATATATAATAGCGACATTAGGTGTATGTAGAGGAAGGAATGTTCATTGGATCAGTCAATTTGCAAAAAAAAAAAAAAAACTATCACGAAATAAAATGGTGAATAAGAGAGAAAGTGGTTCTAGTAGTTCTGCATAGAGCAGGGTTCAAACACTTGAATATTAGTTGATATTATCCCTTCTCAAAATGTAGTAACATATAAAGTGCCTATTTCCATTATCGGTGAGGTGAAGCAGCTCTGTGTGCCTGCAAATGCTCCCTGCATGCAGCGTTGGTAAGAATCTGGAGGCGGGGGACACTCCGGGGCTGTATCTTGGCTTGTGACACATAGGAAAACCTCAACTTCTTTTTCGTAATGAACGGAAACGCGTCTCCTCTTTTATATGAAATTGGTTTCTGTCAGAAAACGGAGATATTAACTGTTAAACCTGCCATTGGGAGATATATAAAATGTCACCTGATATTCTCACTTTAAACCTGAATATCTTTGGATCCATGTACTAGAAGAAACACCCAATTCAAGATTCCTTTGAAAGAAAGAGATTCTCCCTTTCAGGGGGCCCTGGGCACTGCCCAACTTTGCTCTCCCATAGCCGGCCCTGAAAATGGGACCAAGGCAAAACAATTAAAACTTATTACAGACACCTTCACAGGCTGATTATTTTTTTTTTTTTTTTTGCAGCCTGGGACTACTAAAGTAACATCCCCGCGTTCATTCAAAGTCACAGGGGGCATAGAGATCCGTCGTTACCTAGGGGTCGTCTGTAAGTTGGTGTACTTAAGTAGGGGACTGTCTGTAATATTCTGACGCAAATTTAAACCAGTTCATTTGTCGGTGTTACGCAAGAAACTCCAATACTTACGTCGATATTCACCACCCACTAATCGGTCTGGAACCTTCTATCCCTATATACAGGCTTGTCTCCTACTGTAAGAACACCGACTTACGACAACCCCTAGTACAATGATCAATGCAATGTTACTGTACTTAGCCTTAGGATACAAATGATCAGCTGTAACAGTTTCAAAGGTGTCTACAAATGAAGCTTAGTGCTACTCCTGGATCTTATGACAACTTAACATTTTAAAATCCAATTGTCAACAGAGACAAAAAAATTCTGTCTGGTTTATCATTATAAAATATACAGTTCCGACTACATACAAATTCAACTGAAGAACAAACCTAAAGAAACACAGACCTATCCTGGACCGAACCGGGCTGCCTGCTACTTAAAAACCTCTGTGTGAACTCTCAAGAGTGTTTACATAGAGAAGGATTACTTGCAAGAGGAATAGATGCATCCGATAGGGTCTACAAATGCGCTCTTAGGGGCGCACAGTGCCACCACCATATTGGATCTTGCATATACACAGTCAAGAAGGTACAACCACATGGGTTGGACTACAATTGAAGGCTCATTTTATTTTGTAAATAATACCAGTCCTGGTATCATTTTAATGACATCTCTTTTAATATCGCACGGAAATTTCTAGGTGCCACGAAACAAACATATCCCACTGCTAAAGGTTTGCAGCATAATTTGTATTTATGTTTTTTATCCCACTGGCTGAACCGTAACTTAACAGTGGAATATCTCTGACATTTAGAAAGATTCCTGGTGTGAGGAAGCGTGGAGGAGACTCTCATCTTTCAACGGCAACACCATTGCTTCAGGAGGCCACACTTCAGAAAGCAACCGAACCAGTGCCCCCTCCAGTCAGGATTCGGAAATGAGTCACTGATCTGCAACCAGCTAATTTCCCTTACTTCTCCCTTAGTCTAAGTTATTTTGGTGTTAGAGCCTAATGTGGTGTTATTCCCTGGCTGTAGATCAGACAGGACCTATTATAGAACCCTTGATACTCTGACTAAGTTGTGACCTGCGATCTTACTCCCACACCCCCATTCATGCTGCCGCTTTACAACGCCTCCACTGGCATGTTGCCACAGTTCCACATTCATACAGTTAATGACATAAGCCAAGACTAAGCGTGTCATGGGGTAACGTGTGAATCAATAGAGATTGTTAAGAATAAAGTGAGTACTTGACCAATAGTGCCTGTAATGTGAGGTTGTGCCCAACAATAGTGTCGTGAGACGTATAAGGATGAGGTGAGCCTAAATCTGAGCTAAATAATAGGCAAGGACGATAAGTCGTTGAAAACTGAGTAAGTAATATCGATAAGATCTGAGTGGATGAGGCTATGCTAGATGATGAGAGAGTGGATAACATTATGATGGTTCTAGATTGTATGATGAGTATAGGACCAACGAGGCGTCCTACTGGATAGATGGAGTCGTGACAATGATTGGAGTAAGGTGGTTAAAATGAGTACTGAGAAGTAAGTAAGGAAAAATAGATGAAGAAGTTAGAATGTGTAAGCCGTGGTACTAAACAATGTGTGGGAACTCGTAAGACGACGGACACGTTTGTGAAGAACATTGTGACTTGATTTTAACAGGATAATAAGTGGTTGGATAAGTCTAGCAACCTGGGCTCATTACTAAGGGTCCCGGCGCAGCGCTTTACCTTGTTTGCAATTGAATTGGCTCATCGGCAACGGCTGATGTGACAGACTCGGGGGCGTGGTCGTAGCTGACACCGCCGGATTACGGTCTAGCGCCAAGTTTACACATTAGAATGGCGCAGATCATCCGACTTCGAGCATCGGGAAGAAGAAGTGAACTCCATCGGACTCGGGGGCCGAACGCCGAACGATGCGTAACTCGGCGTCACATATCGTGGAATCTCGGCAGACCAAATCGGACAACGCAAACCGTGGGATCGCACAGAACGGGTACTAAACTGCCACAATATGGATACTAGATTGTCAACGTTGCGCAAATTAGATGAGTAATTTTGACACAATGAATAGAACTCATGATGCGTAGATACTAAACAGTCCAGATGAGAATGAGGAGGGGAGATGCTACAATATGGTTGAGAGTGGCAACGACTGGAGATTATATCGACTAGGTGGTGAGAAGGTTCAGTGTGAATCCATACTGATGGATGTATGACCTTAGTGGTGGAGAATTAATCACAAGACAAGTATGATGGGATGAGTAGAACCACAAACACTACAGGATCGAGGCAACCATTGTAAGAATGGTGATATTTAAATAGATATTAGTACACGGCTAGGTACTAGATGGGTACATCTAGTTTGGTCGATGAATCTACAAAGGCTGGATGAATTTTAGCGAAGAAGAAAGAGCTGTTGAGATCAACAATTGTAAGAAGCCCGTAAACTTAATTACATACTAACCATGGGGAAGTATATAGAGACTATGGATAGATGTTTTGGGGGATGTATAATAGAACCGTGGAATTCATTGCGTAGCTTACTCCTTCTTTCACATTCAGAACACATGCACACTTGGCACGAAAGTTTAGCCTACATGTATATGGGGCTGTCAAAGCGTTCCCCAAATTATATTCATGTCAACAAAGACTGAAGGTATATGGCCCAGCATTAAATAAAACTAGTGAGAACATCATTACTGTCATTCAGTGGGTTCGTACTAGGACTAGGCGAATGCCTGGATCAGTCATTTTTCGGATCACTTACTAAAACTTGAAAATACAAAATAAAAGTGTTCTGAGGTGTAGTGTCAAAACTGGAGAATATATGATCATATGTACATAGGGCCTCATCCAGACCGCATTAACTCTACACAACAACCATAATAACCATCTCCTTTTCTACTGAAACGCCTGGGAGTTTGGTTGACATAAATTGAATGGAGAAAATCAACTGAAAAACAAGAAAACGAAAAACAACGGGAATGAGAATGAAGCGGGCAAAATGAAAATCAATGGCAGCAAGCTCACGAACAATAGGCTCTGGTCATCGCACAAGAAAAAGGCCATGGCAGTGGACAGAAGCCGCGGAGAAACTTGTGAGAGAAGACATAGCATGCTAGTATCTTCAGGCTAACTGAACTGGATTTAAATGGGTTTTCTGGGCTAAAGTATTGAACATCTTTCCAAAAACAGGTCCTAATATCAGATGGTGGTGTCCATCACCCCCAATGCTCCAAACAGATCAGATATCATCAGAATATGGAATAGAAGGCCAGGCTTCTTCTCAGTACAGGCTAGGGAATAGCCAAGCTTGCCAGTGAATGCCCTGGTGACTGCAGTGAACCTATCTAGACCCCCCAGGGCCTGTATGATTGACACATGGATAGTTGTAAACTCATATTCGGTAAGCATCTAAACCATCTAGTACTCCTCCAATGTTTTCAGCATTCTGGGGTGGTTTTATTATTGACTTTCAGACGCAAAACTAGCATATTTTTTCCGTTTGCTACTATTGCCAACCATATTTATTACATGTTGCCGCCACACATATTGGTGTTTTTATGACCTCTTGCAATAGTTTTTTTTTTTGTGGGGGGGGGGGGGGGGGTGTGCACAAGTGGATCTGACACCTTTTCCTCTAGGCTCCTTGTTTTCGTCATGTTTTTTGGTACTATTTTTGGTCAACATTTAAGCGGCAAAATGCACATCTACAATGAGTTCACCTTCAATGAATTTGGGAAAATCAGTTTTAAAACTCTTTTCAGTTCTGTGCTCAATTAATAACCCTTAGCGCCGCAACTCTAACCATCTCAGTGAAACTTTACATGTCTCACATGTCTGTGTCCTTCTAAGATTCTTTGCTAAAAGTGGTTCCCATTATGCAGTTTTTTAGGCAAACCAGATCTCCCCATACAGAATAGACGCAAGTAAAGTAACAGGCAAAAGTCCACGGACACTTAACCTTTTTATTTCAGAAATGTAAGGTACAATACTCGAAACCCCAGCAACGTAGCGAATGAGAGGGGCCTACTTTATGCTATGTCCGCCATCTTGAAAGGCTATTCATATGGATCAACAGAAGAAGACCAATGAAAAAGGGGGGTAAGTAGCCAATGGAAGAAGACTGATACATTGTCTCATCATCCATTTCCGCAAAATGTTTTTAGCATCAAACTGCACTTCAATGTTAATGTGCTCAATATACAAACTGAAGGGCCCGGATCCCATCTTTTGGACCTGTATCTATAGAGATTTCTGTGTTCAGAACGTATGAACCACCGGATATACAAATCTGTTATGCCCTGCAAATCAATTGTCTTGGCGACTGTCCAGAGCTAGGTAGACATGCCAAACCACACGAATGGAAATAAAAAGGTCTTGAGTAGATCAAAAAAACAGTCCTCTTAGGTTTCGTGTTCTTTCTGTATCCAGAACCTTAGTGACATATCTTGACCGGCCCCACAGTTTTAATTGACCATATGTCTGCCTTTCTTTCTTCTACTTTGCCACTCGAAGGGCTCTTCAATCCTTGTCCCATGACATATGTTAATTTTTTTTTTCGAAGCACCAAAGAAGTGCAACTTTGGAAGGCAATTTGCTGCGATTTCCTATAGAACTTCCCGACACGAAATGCGTATTCATATGCAAAACTCTCTGTCAGAATCACAGCTTTTTTCCTGGTGTGTGAAACCAATTTTCTGTCAGAACCACGGACTCCGTGCAAAGGTCCCCATCAAAACTGTTTTCCCTCCGTAGCGAGGACATAAATACTTGGAGAAGTCATTTCACAATGCAAGGCTCTTATGTATGTGTGTTTATTCCTGTCCATCGACGGCGGCTGATTGCATTTGTTCCCTCTAATGGGCGGAGTGTTGGGGACTATCTTTCCTCTCGACCGGTCGTGGCTATGGAGCTTTGGGGGCGAGCTGGTGACAAGTCATTTTCTCCTATAGGATCACTAGTAATTGACTTTACATCACAATTGTTCTCTCCCTCCGGGATGTTTATTCCTCATCATATTGTGTATATGTTATTGCCCGCCCTTGAGTCAGTCTCACGGCAAGTAGGTCTGCTCAAGCATCGACTTCATGATTACATTGTAGATTCTGCACATCCTTCCTTATCTCACGTATGATTAAAGAGATGAAAAAGCCACTCATTCTGTGTTAATGTGGAGCTCGGGGGGCTTATTATTCGTGATACTAATCTAACTTTTATGAGTACTTTCCACTATTGAACTTATCCAACTTTTCTCTCGTGGCTAAAACAGAGATTTATGGGATCACAAAAGCAACTGAAAAGAAGTTTAATAACTGTCATGTCAGCTATACAGCTCATTCCTCTATACATTGTGAACACCCTGGCGTCGCTGGCATGGCATGTTTGTACCCAGGGTGCGTTCAACTCACGTTGCGTTAAAACTGCATCGGCAATCAGCTTTGAGGTGGTTTTAGGTTTGCAGGTTCATGTCAATTTGAAAAGGGAAAAGCAGGGGGGTGAACTGCACAGTAAGACAGTTGTGGTGCAAGTTTCCCCTTCAAAAATCAGATTACCCCCTTTAGCTCAATGTCTTTCACGCTGTTCAAGTTGACAGAACTGCACCTAAAACCACCTCAAAAAGCTGATTGTGTGAGTCAGTTGTTACACTGCAACGTGGAACGCACCCTGAATTAAGAGATGATATAGCATCGTCTGCCAGAACGGGAGATTCTATCAGAAGATTGAGGTAAATGCTGTCTCTAGTTTGTTCATTGGAAATAATCAGAGCTCCTGCTTTCATTTTCTATGGGTTGTTTATAACATAGAAGTGAGCTCTGATGGCTTGTCATGGGAAATTTGAACAGTTCTTTCTCAAAACACTTCATAATCTCTAGTGACGACTATGGTCTGAATATGCTGCATCCTTTTTTCCCCCAAATGTGCGCAAATGACGTTGGGCCCCCCCAAATGGGCGGGATTTACAATTTGGCACATGGTGGGCAGGAAGAGTGTGCTTATATTTTCATTGAAATGGCAGAGTTTAGGCACAAGGAATTAATGATTTGGCGCATGCACAAAAAGGATGGATCGTCCTCCTATTTATAAAGGTGAAATAGAACTCTGTAGACAAGCTTTTAACCAACTGGTTGTATGTGTGCGCCTAAACCTGCACCGGCAATCAACGGCCCGAAATTTTGAGCCCCAAAAATGAAGTCATGAGTGTCATAAAAGCCACCAATATGTGGCCCGACACTTTCATAAATAAAAAAATTTGCCATTTTCGTGTTTTGCAGTCGACATAAATGCCTGCCTCTATTGTTTGGGCCAAAGGCGCATGCCACATGAATTAAGCATGACCCAACAAACTCGCTCCATATGCTTGTGGGATTCTGGACTGAACCTAAACATGCGACTGGCTAAACTCTGCATGTCTGTCCAAATCAGTGATTCTGTTCTGGATGGTAAATCCTGTAAGCGCATGGAGTGAATTCTCAGGACGAAACTCGCTTGAGGCAACAGGTTTAAAGAGATTTTCAGATGATGTGCAGGGGCATGGAAATGGTTTGCAAAAATTAGTGGTAGAAAACTCATTTGCGGAGCTAAAAAAACCCCGACCTGAATGGAAACCTGTGTGCTGTTTTTTTTTTTTGCTGGCCCCCTGGGGGCACATGTATGCAAACTTTTGCTTGTCCCTTTTTCTTTATATTGTGAGGACTTTTCATGGTGCTCGTGCCATTTGGGACTTTTTGTTTTGCGCCTAAGATAGTCTTCCTTGAAGTTTCGCCTTTATCTAGTTTCTTGCTTGGTTTATCCCCCCAAAAAATGAAAATAACCATAATGGAAACAGTTGCGACTTTTTTAAAAAGTAGCAATAAAGTTTTAAATGTTGCTAAATTCAGTAGAAACCAAACGCCACATGTGAAACTACGGCGAAAACGGCTTGCACCAGATATTTAAAGGGAACCTATCAAGGGGCGAACACATTTTTTCGCACTCACCCAGTCCCCACATGAGCATAGACATACGCAGCCAAAGTGTTTTTTGTACTAAAAATGGGTTTTACAGAAAAAAAGATATGTATATTGTACACTTCATTAGGCATCTCTGTGGACTAGGCATTTGCCAAATGGAGAGGGTCTGGAAAGGGGCAGTTCCCCCCCAACCTTGGGGAACCAGCTTCTCCATGTGACCTTTTCAAATATTGAAAAAACCCATTCATACTTGGCTTGAGTGACCCCCTATGCTCCCCCCTCTACAGCCAATCCCGAGTGAGGGGAGTTATTCAGTATATTGAAAGGTCACATTTTCCCAGGGGGGGGTGGGGAACTCCTCCCTCCCGCCCCTCCTAAGTAGGCAACTCCTGTCAAACAGCAGTGCTAATGAAAGGTACAATATACAATCTTTTTTTCTGTAAAACCAATTTTGTATACAAAAACACCTTTGGGCAGCGATTGTACTATGTCTCTGTGGGGACTTGGGGAGTGATAAAATGGGTCTCTCGGTGCCAGGTTCCCTTAAAGAAGTGGCGCGCTGCGATAAATGCACGATAATTAGGGGACGTGTCGTTCACGTAAGAATGATTTGACCGAGCTCTGAATTCAACTTTCAAAATTGTGTTGCATGCCCCTTGTTAAAGTGTGCACCACAAAAACAGTGCACTCTGGTCGTAAGTGCGGAGATTGGGGAGCGACCACATTCATGAATTTCTGGCGCACATCTTAGTGAATTCGCCGCACACAACATTATACCGTCAATGCACTTTCAGTGAACTCTAGTGACTTTGTAAGTGATTGTGCCCCAATGGGGTCACATGCCTTTAGTGACAATCACTGAAAGGCATCGGGTGAAACTCTGAAAAAGAAACTCTGAAAAGCCTTAGGCTTTATCACGCTGCGGTTGCCCGTCGAACCGTAGTACACCATGGCCCACAGCCGCGCCGGAGGAGAGTAGGAGGTGGTGAAGCAAAACTTACCCCCCCTAGCCACAGGATATATATGGCGCTGGCGCCGTATTCTAGAGAGAGATAGGACATGTGGCTATGATTAGAACTTGCTTCCTCTCTAGGGTAGAGGATGCCCCTTGTCATGGTGAGTGGTAGAACCTCTTCGTCTAGTGTAAGAGGATGCCCCCTGTCTATGTGATGGTAGAACCACTCTCCTCTATGTGCGCGAGGATGCCCCGCTGTCTATGGTGAATAATAGAAGTTGCCTCTCCTCTAGGCGTGAGGATGACCCCCCTTCAATGGTGTGGTAGAACTGTCTCTCCTCTAGGTGTAGAGGATGCCCCTTCTATGGTGATGGTAGAGCCTCCTCTCCTTAGGTGTAGGGGCTTGCCCCTTCTATGGTTGATGAGTAGAGAACCTCCTCTCCTCTGGTGTAGATGATACCTTGTTCTGGTGAATATAGAACTGCCCCTCTAGGTGTAGAGGATGCCCCCTGTCTATGGTGAATATAGAGCCTCCTCCCTCTAGGTGTAGAGGATGCCCCTGTTTCATGGGTGATGGTAAAACCTCCTTCCTCTAGGGTAGAGGATGCCCCCTGTCTATGGTGATGGTAGAACCACCCTCTCTCAGGTTGTAGAGGATGCCCCCTGTCTATGGGCAATGGTAGACCACCTCTCCTCTACGTGTAGAGGATGCCCCCTGTCTTTGGTGATGGTAGAACACTCCTCTCCTCTAGGTGTAGAGAGAAGCCCCTGTCTCTGGTGAGGGCAGAATACCCTCTCCCCTAGGTGTAGAGGATGCCCCTGTCTATGGCAAGGTAGAACACTCCTCTCCTAGGTGTAGAGGATGCCCCCTGTCTATGGTGAAGGTAGAACCACCTCCCCTCTAGGTGTAGGAGGATGCCCCCTGTCTGTGGTGATGGTAGAACCACCTCTCTCGAGTGTAGAGGATGCCCCCTGTCAATGGTGATGGTAGAACCGCCTCTCCTCTAGGTGTAGAGGATGCTCCCTATCTAAGTGATGGTAGGATGTAGACAACACCTCACTCTAGGTGTAGAAGGATGCCCCCTGTCTATGGGTGATGGTAGAACCTCCTCTCTCTATGGTGTTAGAGGATGCCCCCTGTCTTGGTGATGGTTATTTATAACCTCCTCACCTTTAGGATGTAGAGGATGCACCCTGTCTATAGGTGATGGTAGAACCTCCTCTCCTCTGGTGTAGAAGGATGCCCCCTGTCTATGGTGATGGTAGAACCCCTCTCCTCTAGGGTGTAGAGAGTGCCCCGTCTATGGTGTTGGTATAACCTCCTCACCTTTAGGTGTAGAGGATGCCCCCTGTCTATGGTATGGTAGAACCTCCTCTCCTCTAGGTGTAGAGGATGCCCCCTGTCTATACTGATGGTAGAACCGCCTCTCCTCTAGGTGTAGAGGATGCTCCCTGTCTATGGTTATGGTAGACCAACCTATCCCTAGGGTAGAGGATGCCCCTGTCTATGGGATGGTAGTATGGCCTCTCTCTAGATGTAGAGGATGCTCCCTGTTATGGAGATGGTAGAAACACCTCTCCTTAGGTGTAGAGGATGCTCCCTGTCTATGGTTATGGTAGACCACCTCTCCTCTAGGTGTAGAGGATGCTCCCTGTCTATGGTGATGGTAGAATCCCCTCTCCCCTAGGTGTAGAGGATGCCCCCGTCTATGTGATGGTGAGCCGCCTTTCCTCTAGTGTAGAGATGCCCTGTCTATAGTGATGGTGAAACTCCTATCCTCTGGTGTAGAGGATGCCCCCGTGTCTATGGTGATGGCAGACTTGCCTCTTCAGGTGTGGTGGATGCCTCTGTCTATGGTGATGATAGACCACCCTGTCTACTAGGTGTGGAGGATGCCGCCGTCTATGGTGATGGTAGAACCTCCTCTCCTCTAGGTGTAGAGGATGCCCCCTGTCTATGGTGATGGAGAACCTCCTCTCTCTAGGTGTAGAGGATGCCCCCTGTCTATGGTGATGGTAGAACGCCTCTCTTAGGGTAGAGGATGCTCCCTGTCTATGGTGATTGTAGAGCCCCTCTCCTCTAGGTGTGAGATGCCCCCTGCCTGTGGAGATGGTAGAACTGCCTTCTCTAGTACTTTTTAGAGGATACCCCTGTCTATGGTGATGGTAGATGAACCTCCTCTCCTCTAGGTGTAGAGGATGCTCCCTTATCTATGGTGATGGTTGAACCTCCTTCCTCTGGTGTAGAGGATGCCCCCTGTCTCTGGAGATGTAGAACTGCTCTCCTCTAGATATAGAGGATACCCCTGTCTATGGCGATTGGAAACCACCTCTCCATAGGTGTAGGGATGTGTCCCGTCTAGGTGATGGTAGTACTGACTCTCCTCTAGTATAGAGGATACCCCTGTCTATGGCGGATTGTAGAAACCGCGCTCACTCTAGGGGTAGAGGATGCGAAAAGCCTCTCTCTAGGTGTAGAGGATGCCCTGTCTATGGTGATGATAGAACCGCCTCTCCTCTAGGTGAAGAGGATGCTCCTGTCTATGGTGATGGTAGAACCTCTCTCCTCTAGGTGTAGAGGATGCCCCCTGTCCATGTGATGGTAGAACCACCTCTTCTCTAGGTGTAGAGGATGCCGACTGTCTGGTGATGGTTAGAACCTCTCTCCTCTAGGTGTAGAGGATGCCCCCTGTCTAGTTGATGGTAGAACCCCTCTCCTCTAGGTGTAGAGATGCCCCCTGTCTATGGTGATGGTTAGAACCTCCTCTCCTCTAGGTGTAGAGGTGCCCCCCTGTCTATGGAGATGGTAGAACGCCTCTCCTCTAGGGTGTAGAGGATGCCCCGTCTATGGTGTGATGTAGAATCTCCTCTAGGTGTAGAGGATGTCCCCGGTCTATGGTGATGATAGAAATGCCCTCCTCTAGGTGTAGAGGATGCTCCTGTCTATGGTGATGTGTAGATCCCCTCTCCTCTGTGGGTAGAGGATGCCCCTGTCTATGGAGATGGTAGAACTGCTCTCCTCGAGTATATAGGATACCCCTGTCTATGGGGAATGGTAGAACCTCTCCTCTCCTCTAGGTTTAGAGGATGCCCCCTGTCTATGGATGGTAACTCTCTCCTTAGGTGTAGATGATGCCCCCTGTCTCTATGATGGTATAACAGCCTCTCCTCTAGGGTAGAGGTGCTCCCTGTCTATGGTGATTGTAGAACTCCTCTCTCTCGGTGTAGAGGAGGGCCCCCTGTCTATGGAGATGGTAGAACTGCCTATCCTCTGATATTAGAGGATACCCCTGTCTATGGCGATTGTGAACCACCTCTCTATAGGTGTAGAGGACTGCCCTGTCTATGGTGTGGTAGAACCTCCTCTCCTCTAGGTTGTTGAGGAGCCCCCGTCTATGGTGTGGTGACCGCCTCTCCTTAGGTGTAGAGGATGCTCCTGTCTATGGTGATGGTAGAATCCCCTCTCCTCTAGAGGTAGAGGATGCCCCCTGCTATGGAGATGTAGAACTGCCTCCTCTAGGTAAGGGATACCCCTTGCTAGTGATGGTAGAACCTCTCGCCTCTAGGTGTAGAGGATGCTCCCTGTCTATGGTTATGGTAAACCTCCTCTCCTCTAGGTGCAGAGGATGCCCCCGTTTCTGTGATTGTTTAGAACCACTATCCTCTAGGTGCAGAGGATGCTCCCTGTCTATGGTGATGTAGAACCACCCTCTCTCTAGGTGTAGAGGATGCCCCTGTCTATGAGATGGTATAGACTGCCTCTCCTATCGATATAGAGCAGTGATTTTTAAACAGTGTGCCGTGGACACTAGTGTGTGCCGCGGACACATGTTCAGGTGGTGCCGCGGGGAAAGTTCCCCAAACTATGGATTGCCCCTGCGTTTTGTTTCCCAGAGAAATGTAAAATGAGATACTATAGTCATGAGCTGAGTACTACAAGTACCAGCTCCTCTGTGAGTTATATGACTGGCACTTTCATTGTACCCCTTTATTGCAGATATGAGCCACATGATAATCAGCACCATATACTAAAACAACAGGGAGAACCTGAGAACTGTGAGAAGGCTTTGTGTGTGTCTTTCCACCATTCCTGCCAGGATATCCCTTTTGTGTTCGTCCAACAGGCCAGGCCCAGGAGTGAGTAAAATAAATTTAGAATCTATATTATTAACTATATGTATAATATGACTGTTTTAGTGTCATTTATGCTTTTGGTTGGTGGTGTGCCCCAGGATTTTCTAAGCATAAAAAGTGTGCCGCGGCTCAAAAAAGGTTGAAAATCACTGATATAGAGGATGCCCTCTGTCTATGGCGATTGTAGAACCACCTCTCATCTAGGTGTAGAGGATGCTCCTGTCTATGGTGATGGTAGAACCTCCTCTCCTCTAGGTGTAGAGGATGCCCCCTGTCATGGTGATGGTAGAACCCCCTCTCCTTAGTGTAGAGGATGCCCCCTGTCTATGGTGATGGTAGAACCCCCTCTCCTCTAGTGTAGAGGTGCCCCCTGTCCATGGGGATGGTAGAAACCCCCTCTCCTCTAGGTGTAGAGGATGCCCCCTGTCTATGGTGATGGTAGAACCCCCTCTCCTCTAGGTGTAGAGGATGTCCCCTGTCTATGGTGATGTAGGACCTCCTCTTGTCTAGGGGTAGAGGATGCCCCTGTCTATGGTGATGGTAGAAACCCCCTCTCCTCTAGGTGTAGAGGTAGCCCCCTGTCTATGGTGTGGTAGTAACCCCCTCTCCTTGGTTGTAGAGGATGCCCCCTGTCCATGGTGATGGTAGAAACCCCTCTCCTCTCGGTGTAGAGGAGCCCCCTGTCTATGGTGATGGTAGAACCCCCTCTCTCTAGGTGTTAGAGGATGTCCCCTGTCTATGGTGATGGAGAACCTCCTCTGTCTCGGTGTAGAGGATGCCCCCTGTCTATGGTGAGGTAGAACCCCTCTCCTCTAGGTGTAGAGGATGCCCCCCTGTCTATGGTGATGGTAGAACACCCTTCTCCTCTAGGTGTAGAGGATGCCCCCTGTCATGGTGATGAGTAGAACAATCCTCTCCTCTAGATGTAGAGGATTGCCCCTGTCTATGGTGTGGTGAGAACCGCCTCTCTCTAGTGTAAGGATGTCCCTGTCTATGGTGCTGGTAGAACTGCCTCTGCCTCTGAGGTGTCGAGGTGTCTGTCTATGTGATGTAGAACCTCTCTTCGTAGGTGTAGAGGATGTCCTGTCTATGGTGATGGTAGCGAACCCTCCTGCTCCTCTAGGTGTAGAGGATGCCCCTGTCTATGGTGATGGTAAGCCCCCCTCTCTTCTAGGTGTAGAGGTTCCCCCGTCTAGGTGATGGTGATTTAGAACCACCTCCTCTGGTTGTAGAGGATGCCCCCTGTCTATGGTGAGGTAGAACACCTCTCCTCTAGGTGTAGAGAGGATTGCCCCTGTCTATGGTGATGGTAGAACCACCTCTCCTCTAGGTGAGCAGGAAGCCCCACTGTCTATGCTGATGGTAGAAGCCTTTCTCCTCTAGGGTGTAGGATGCCCCCTGTCTAGGTTATGGTAGCCTCTCTCTCTAGGTACAGGAGCCCCAGTCTGGTGATGGTAGAACGCCTCTCCTCTAGATAGAGGATACCCTGATCTATGGCGTTGTAGAAACCGTGTCTCAATCTAGGGGTAGAGGGTGTCCCCGTCTATGTACATTTAGATAGATCACACATTCAACACAAATACCCCATCTTTAATAAACTTGTCTCCATTTCACCCGTAACTAATTAACGTTATCTCTTTCCTCCAAAACTGTTTTAGTTCTGCCATGTCTGTCTATATACTGGTGCCCAAATTGTAAATATTTTCTGATAGTCAAATTCAGTTTTAGAACATTATATACTGGTATAAGGAAATATTTTGTGTGTGTATATGTATTCTCTCCTATATTCTTTATTTCTTCTTATTTATGTTCCTTTTAATCCACTTATCGCAAAGTTGAAAACCTTTTTTGATTTTACACACATCACAGCTAGGGGGCGCCATTACACCACAGATTTATACAATTCGCTGAGTTTAATGGTTTATAGTCTACACGCAGTTGAATCCTGATCTAGGTAGTTCTAGTCTATAATTATAATATTACACTACTGGATAATGAATATAGGCGGTATATTGCTAAACAGACTTGCAAATAATTCAGCAGCTTTTTATTATTATGTTTTTTGGGTTTAAAGCCCTTCTGAGATTTGTTATAGGGTCACTGACATTTAGAGCCCCCGGACCCCGGGCTGTATGTGCAGAGTGATAATCTTACAATTATTTTTTACCTGTTCCTTGCTGTGAGCTGCCTCAGGATCCACAGTGTGTGGCGGTCACAGGACAAGAGAAGCCTCTGCCCTGGGATTTATGAACAGAACATATAAAGGCATCAGTTATAGATACAGGGATGGATTCCTAGGTAGACAATAAACTGCTAGGAACCAATAAAACAGAAATGTCCATATTTTAATAAAATCCAGAATCAGGCTACATGCACATAAACTGTTGTTTTTTGTCACTTGTTTTCTGTTTTTTTTTGCGGATGACACACTGACACATCATTCAATGGACCCATACACAATGACCTGCTGTCCCACTCAATAATGAGCGTATAAAAATCAGAGCTGGTCCTATTCCTGTCCTATGAAATCTGTGGCAAACATGAAAAAAAGGATCCACAATGGGGGCATCCTTGTGCCTTCGTATTTGTGGATCAGTTGCATTAAACACACAATCATTTGACCTTTAAAGGTTTGGGACAAACTGTGGTATATTTACCAGACTTCCTCTTTACGGATCCACCAAAAATGGATGGGACTATTTTGTGGATCCGTATGGTCTCGAAAATGCTTACACACTGATGACAGATATATAGCGCCAAATAGGGACCTCGGATCGTTGTTTGGGCCCTGGGAACAAGCGCATGTCGGCTAAGTGCTGTACAATACCTGCCAATATAAGCAATGGGGGCCAACATATCACTCAGATAGCTCATTGGTTCTTAAACACTGAAACCAGTGGTGTTTTATTCACCCATGCAATGTGCTATAAGCCTCCTTCCACTATACATCTGTTTTGTAGAATTAAAGGAAACCTTCCATGAGGACTCTACTATCGAGAATTGCTTGATGGGAGATTCCTCCTGCTGCCTCGCCCTAATCTGTAATGTATAATCCTGGAACTAACTTGTTAAAAACTATATTTTTTAGTAATATGTAAATTAACTGCAGAGGTACGGGGGTGGCTAGCCCTGGCGGGCACTGAGAGCTAAAGCTAGTACACTGCCCCAGTAGCCTCTGCGGTTAATTTACATATTACTGAATAACGTTTTTAAGTAAGGTTCCACGATTATTTAAATTATAGATTAGGGCAGAGACAGCAGGAGGAATCTACCATCACATCTACTTCTGATAGAAGATCCTCATGGTGGATTCCGTATTTTAAAGGCAGCAACAAAAAAATCTCTATTGCCCCTATTCCCGTACCTCTCATCTGAAAGCTTGTTAGGCCTAACAGTGCATGGGATAAGAGACACGGCTCCCCCGGATGAGCCACCTGTTAGATTTCTATCTCTGTGCGTTCTGTTTCCAATCCCATAATGCCTTAACATAACATAGAACTCCCCCCACTGCTTAGAACTGCCCCACACCCCCCCCCATTATTCGTGTCCCACCAAATTAAATGTATTGGCATCCTCTGTCTTATAACTTCATACTATTGTGACTTAAATGAGAGGTGGAATAATGGAGCAGGAGGCCGACGGTTCTCTATGTTACAATTGTGTTGACAATGTATTACCTTTGCAGGAAATTGGGACGTATGTCACACTGAATGGTACAGCTGGACAGATCCCCAATTTTCTTTTGGTAGGGGGAATGGCCTGTGATTGGGTTTATGTCCCCTTGTAAGTCCATAGAGTTACCGCATCCTGGTCTGGTGCCGTGATGGTACCCTCCCAGCAGGGCCGTTCGAGCCTTTTTGCTGCCTGCTGAGGCGAAAATTCAAATAGCGCCCCCCCCCCCCCCCCCCCCAACTCCGTATACACACGGCCTTTAAATGTTTATTTCCACACTCTTTGTATTATAGACAATCACTCACACAAAATACCCATATGTATCAATTGTTTACCTCCTGAGATCAGTATTTAATAAAAATTTTGAACAAATAGTTTATACACACAAAAATGGATTAATAAATAACATTGCCATATGTCTGCTTTGCGTTGGCAACATTTTTAAAATTCTTTTGTATCTTTAGGATGGTAGAAGTTTAGTAGATATTTTTTTTAAAATTTCCCAAATTCATTTTATTAAGGGCAATTTCAAGTGTTCAATGGACCTAAACAACAGATACAAACACATAATTACCCATTTAAGAAACACCCTTCAATTATTCAAAATGTCTTTAAGGAGCTTTATTAACCTTTAGGTTTTCTTCAAAGTTAAATAAAAAGAGAGGAGGGCACAGATGGAGAGGATAGCAGCTGGGCAGTGTGAAGGGGTAATTGTGTGGTGTGCAGGTGATATGGTGTGGAGGGTCCTGTGAAGGAAAATGAGGAGATCGGATACTGATAAGGTGAGTCCGCCAGGGAATGCTACTTTCTTCTGGGATTTGTCTGTCTGTACTAAGAACAGTCACACGCAATCGCTGCATATTGTCAGAGTAACAGAAGTCATGACGTTCCACAATGTCATGGTTGTCTTTATGCACTGCTGCCCATAACGTTGGGGGTACGTCATGGTGGCTTGAGGGTTAATTGTCTCTAGCTAAAAGGATCCTAACTAAATGTGTATGACCTGTGGGCAGGGGGGAGCAGGAGCACCGCAGGAACTTCTGCTGGGTGATAGATCAGGTCACGAGCTGCCTCCTAATCATCCAGGCTGCCTTCTGCCGCTCTGTGTCCGCCGCCTGAAACAGATTTTCATCCTGCCTCATGGCAGATGCGGCCCTGCCTCCCAGGACTTACAGGGTGAATAACAGAGTGTTATTATGAGTCACCTAACCCAACTGGAGAAGGGCAATAAAAACTAAAAAATATACAGGCAGATAAAAATTTATAGTGAATTTCTGCAAGTCCTATCGAAGTCTTAAGAGGACAGAAAACCCCACAGAGAGCCGTCAACACCAAATTCTCCACAAATCAGACGGCTCTTTCTGTAGTATATTTACATTCCCCTTAAGCATTTCAGAGACATCTGGTCACAGGATTTTAGGGAAAAAACAAATGTGTGTGCCAAGTATTTAGGACTACTAGCCCATAGACAACAGGCCTTCAGATCAGTATATTAGCTCCCTCAGTCCACACTCAATAAACCTGGAATTTACGCTGGTTTTATATGTTTCTGGGGAACATGTAGACAGTGGCGCAAGAGACTCTGAGTATACAGTACGATGGTTGGGCCGTACAACTAGACTGCGGGACCATGTGAGGACTCGTGTCCATTTAGGATGATCCAGCTGCACACTGGGGAGTTACAACACACTGCAGGTCTGTGCAATCACAAGGCGAGCCAGACGCCGAAAAAAACGACCGCATCGTAGAAAAGTAAAATATAAACTGGATAAATAGAGCCGAAAAGAGCTGAATAGGATGCAAACAACTACCAAACTAGAACTGTATGTTATAAAAGGAGACTGACACTTACTCTGACCTTTCATGTTTATTGATAAGGTGTCGGTAATGAGCCCCAGAATCAAGGCCCTTGTGTACACTCCCAATATGGTACAAGGAAATTGTAACATACTTGTCACATTGCTTTGATGCATTATGAAGCAAACACTATTTGAGAATACTGTAAACTACACTGATGCAGAACATACCTTGTTTAATCCCTGAACAGAGTGGTTTTGCTGAAAAAATATAAATTATGATATAGAGGCCTCTCTTCTCTGTGGATGCCCCAGCGCTTCTCCTCATACCCTAATTAGCACTGCTCCAGCCTTGTCCTGCCCAGCAAGCTGGAGAATGTCATCATGTGCTGTCCCTGACAGGCAGAAGTATCACATCGCTGCACCATCCCCAGTGTTGGTATGAGTCATCTGGCTCAGGTTGATTAGTCCGCCTGGACTGTTCAAGAGCTCCATGTGTAATGTGTTTTGTAGGCACCCCGCTTTCCCAAAGTCCTTAATTTTATAATGGTTTTTTGAGCAAAACCACTTTGATCAGGGATTAATTAACAAGATATGTTTCTGCATCAGTGTCGCTACACGCATTCTCAAGGTATGTTTTGGTCACAATGCATCAAAAAACAAATGGTAGAGATTTTCTTTAATAGCAATTGTAATAATTGAGCAGTATTGTATAAGCAATAAGACCTCGAATGAAGAAAAGAGTTGTATGTTCTCTCTGTGTTGCGGGTGGTTTCCTTCCCAGGTTCTCGGTTTCCTCCCACACATAAAAACGTACTGATAGGTTGTTAGATTGTGAACCCCATGGGACAGGAGACCAATTTGTTATGCTTTGGCAGCGCTGCGTAATCTGTAGGTGCTATTAAATAATAAAATTATATTATTATTCATACACCCTGGCTGTCTGAAAAAAATAAAACTGTAACTAAATAAGATGAAAAAAGTTTAAAAAACGACTGCAATGCATAAATATCATAATAAACAACATAAACAATCATAAACAAATAATAACTACTAGGTATCTCTCCTCCCAAATGTCTGATTGATAAAAGATAAAAACTACTCCGGTAATTAATCCCATATAGTAAATGCTTGAAACCGAAAAAATAACATTTTTCAAGCAATAAAAATGTGAAGAAAAGATATCAAAGGTCATACAATTTCAATGAACACATCAGCTCGCAATTACGCTGAAATATAAAAAAGTTATAAGTGTCTGAAAATGGCATGCAGAGAAATTTTTTTGGCAGAGTTTTACATTTATTAGGTACTAGACTTAGGTTTTTTTGGCGTTGACCAAAAATATTTGGATGTGTCATCGTGGATGTGGTCAGTGAAAAACAGCGACAAGAAAATGGCGTAAATGTGTTAGTTTTCTTAATTTCATCACATTTGGATTTTTTTTCAGCTTCCCCTTGTTGCATGGGTATTAAATAGTGCCAGTAGGAGTTAACTTGTCCGCAGAAAAAGACCTAAAATAATAAGAAGAGTGGTTGTAAAAAATTCAAAAATCAAACAAAACAACAGAAACATGCTGCCCAGGCAATGAGTTAATGGGGAAGTGTGGGTATCTTTTGGCAACTATAGAAAAGAAAATGGGGGTACTAGTAAACATGGCCACACCCCCATAGCTATTTGCCTAAGGATAAGTAATCTTTTCTCTAAAATAATGGATCAAACATAAAGCCAGATCAAATCATCAACGTCACCCATCTGACCTGAACTAATCACACATTCATTCCTCCCCTTACTTACTGTACTTCTCATTGGCCTGTGTAATGGCTGATACAGGGCTGCATCTGACCTAACTTGGATGAAAATCCGGCCTCAGGCGGCAGGTTGACAGACCCTGGTGGGTGCAGGATCATCAGCATATGGACTTGCCAAACCCTGGCAAGTGCATACTACCGACAAAAATCTATTGCATCAGCGTCTTTAGACACCCTGTAATTGACAGGTAGAGAGGCACAACCCAGACCCACTTTGCATGACACAGGCTGCCATGTTGCCATCACGTGTGCCAGCCGTGTCCCCACAGTGAAGACACTGCTGCTGGGGAAGAGGAGGAGATGGCAGGGGCACGGAGCACTCGTGCTGGAGCCTGAAGGTAACTAATAGTTATTTTTTTTTATAATGGGCTTGTATATACAGTAGTATCTATGGGGTCTGTCTGTATATATACCTGTGCGGGTGGGGATCTGTTATACTACCTATAGGGTTGGGCGGCTGCCTGTATATACTCTATATGAGGGGCTGTCTGGCTGTTTTTATACATCTATGGGAGGGTCTGTCTGTATAAAATATCTATGGGGCCAGGTGTGGCTGTACATACTATCTATGGAGGGTCTGCCTGTTATATTAATTATTGGGTGGTCCTCCCTGTATATACTATCCATGAGGGGTGTATGGCTGTATATACATATCTATGGAAGGGCCTGCCGGTATATAATATCTGGGGATTTGGTGTATGTACTATCTATGGGAGGGGTTTTGCTGTATAACTATCTCTAAGAAGGGTCTAGTGTTATCTGTTTATATATATTTAGGGGGGTCTTTACGACTTTAATTTATTCTGGTGACTATGTGTAGGATGTTTTATGTGTTGTCAGTTGGTGTGTGAGGGGTATATTATTTAGGACCACTGTTATCCAGGTGACATTATACTGTAAATGACCAGTGGTATTTTTAGGTGCACAGTGTGGGATTTGCTGAAGGGAGCTGAGACATCTGGCAGAGAATTCAGCAGTGAAAAGTCAATGCCAGGAGGAAATCATAATGAAGTCCTCTCCAGAGGGAGCAGAATCATCACATATAAGGTACTAGATGCCACTAATGTCGGTGTCACTGACTAGTGTGTATCATATGTGTAATGTCAGTACAGGGTGTCAGTGATCTGGTGGTGCTGGCTGGTGATGTTATCAATGTTAGTAATGTTGTCAGTACAGCTTTTAAAGTTTTCCTGCAATTTGGTGAGAGAATATAGCAGGGGATCAAGACGGGCACCTTGGTGGGGGGAGGGGGTGCATTTAAATGTTTGCATAAGGCACCAAAGGGGCCAGAATCGACCCTGGGCTGATAAATGATGGATCAGCACTTGGGGGTCGCATCACAGATCTTTGTCTCTGCCCATTTTATGTTTTTGCATCTATTCTACTATTATTCTACACCTTTAATTGTCTTGTTTTCTATGTAACCCGGCAGAGATACGGCTGATATATAGATAATGTATTACAATCCATTTTCAAGCGGTTATTCTGAGTAATCAGCACGGTTATGCAGAAAATCCTTGGAAAAGCTCTGTCGTAGGGTATAAGATTCCCCCGTTTTTTTTTGCACATTATTTAGAAAAAAAAAGCCATAGGTTTTGAATTTCATTGTGGCTTCAATAGTCACAAAAGGATAAGAACTGCGATGCTGCGTTAGATTATCCAGTGCGGCTCCGCTTCAGGTGAGATCGCGCAGACCTGATCCTTTGTGCAATTGAAAAGCAGAAAATTAAACCTTTGTCATTTAAAGGTGCAATATCCCAGAGTTTGCAAAGAAAGGAAAGTAAAATAAAACTGCTCCACTTGTCCTTTCACATATTGGAATTAGGTTGAGGGATTACTCTACCGACCAAAGTGGATGAACCTGCGGTATTCACTCCTGATATGCTTATTATCCGCTGACAGAACATTGCTCGTCTATAGGAGGATGTTTCCCTGACAATATGTCAGTATATGAGTCAAGTCGCTGGTTTGGATGCACACGCTTTAGTTTGAGAGCCCTGTGCTGAGAAAAAAATGTTATAGAGCAGAAGGAGCTGAGAAGATTGTACAAATGTCCTATCTGCAGACAGCATGTTATAGAGTAGTAAGAGCTGAGCAGATTGTACATGTGTCCTATCTGCAGGCAGCATGTTATGAGCCGAAGGAGCTGAGCAGATTGTAATAGTGTCCTATCTGCAGGCAGCCTGTTATAGAGCAGGAGAGCTGGAGTTTGCACAATGTATATATCCGCAGGCAGCATGTTATGAGCTGCAGGAGCTGAGCAGATTGAATATAGTGTCCTATCTGCCGGCAGCCGTTATAGAGCAGGAGGAGCTGGCAGATCTACAGTGTCCTATCTGCAGGCCGCATGTTGTAGAGCGGGAGCTGAGAAGATGTACATAGTGTCCTATCTGGATTAGGAGGAGCTGAAAAGTGTATATAGTATCCTATGTTCATGTTATAGTATGTAAAAACTTAGAAGTGCTGTTATCGGTTTGTTTATGTAGAGTTTCTCTAGTGAGTGCACTACGGCAGTTTTGCTGTTTATGGATACCTATGGAAGTGCTGTTATGGAACACTGTGGATAGTGCTGTTATTGGATACATGTGGATAGTGCTGTTATTGGATACACTGTGGATAGTATGTTATTCGGTGCTCTATGGATAGTACTGTTATTGGATACACTTGGATAGTGCTGTTATTCGGTGGCTCTATGGATAGTACTGTTATTGGTACCATGTGGATAGTGCTGTTATTCGGTGCTCTATGGATAGTACTGTTATTGGGTGCTCTATGGATAGTGCTATTATTGGGTGCTCTATGGATAGTACTGTTGTTGGGTGCTCTATGGATAGTACTGTTGTTGGGTACTCTATGGATAGTACTGTTGTTGGGTGCTCTATGGTAGTGCTATTTAAATACACTATTGTTGTGCTGTTTTGGATACACCATGTACTGTGTTTATACACTATTGATATTGCTTTTATTTGGGGTGCTCTATGGTAGTGCTGTTATTGGCTCACTATGGATAGTGCTGTGCTATGGATACACTAGGTAGTACTGTTAGTGGCGTGCTCTTATGGATAGTAACTGTTATGGGTGCTCTATGGATAGTACGTTATGGGTGTGGTCTTATGGATAGTTGCTTATTGGGTTGCGTCTATGGAAGTGCTGTTAGTGTGGTGCTCTATGGAAAGTGCTGTTATTGGGTGCTATGGGAAAGTGTCTGTTTATTGGGTACACTATGGATAGTGCTGTTATTGGATACACTATTGATAGTACTGTTATGGGGGCTCTATGGATAGTACTGTTATTGTGTGCTCTATGGATAGTGCTATTATTGGGTGCTCTATTGATAGTGCTCACTATGGATACACTAGGATAGTGCTGTTATTGGGTGCTTCTAGATTCGGGCGTGATGGGGGACATCTGGATCGTGCTGTTATGGATTTACCTATGATAGTGCTGTTATTGGATACTATGGATAGTACTGTTATTGGTTGCTCTATGGATAGTGCTGTTATTGGGTGCTCTATGGAAAGTGCTGTTATTGGGTACACTATGGATAGTGCTGTTATTGGATACACTATGGATAGTACTTTTATTGGGTGCTCTATGGATAGTACTGTTATTTGGGTGCTCTATGGATAGTGCTGTTATTGGGTGCTCTATTGATAGTGCTATTTGGATACACTATGGATAGTGCTGTTATTGGGTGTCTCTATGGTATGCTGTTATTTGGGTACACTAGGATAGTGCTGTTATTGGATACACTATGAATAGTGCTGTTATTGGATACACTATTGTTAGTGCTGTTATTGGGTGCTCTATGGATAGTACTGTTTTTGGATACACTGTGATAGTACTGTTATTGGGTGCTCAATGGATAGTGCTGTTATTGGATACACTAGGGATAGTGCTGTTATTGGATACACTATTGTTAGTGCTGTTATTGGATATACTATTGTTAGTGCTGTTATTGGATATACTATTGTTAGTGCTGTTATTGGATACACTATTGTTAGTGCTGTTATCGGATACACTATTGTTAGTGCTGTTATTGGATACATAATGGATAGTGCTGTTATTGGATACACTATGGATAGTGCTGTTATTGGGTGCTCTATGGAAAGTGCTGTATTGGTACACTATGGATAGTGCTGTTATTGGATACACTATTGATAGTACTGTATTGGGTGCTCTATGGATAGTACTGTTATTGGGTGCTCTATGGATAGTGCTATTATTGGGTGCTCTATTGATAGTGCTATTATTGGATACACTATGGATAGTGCTGTTATTGGGTGCTCTATGGATAGTGCTGTTATTGGGTACACTATGGATAGTGCTGTTATTGGATACACTATGAATAGTGCTGTTATTGGATACACTATTGTTAGTGCTGTTATTGGGTGCTCTATGGATAGTACTGTTTTTGGATACACTGTGGATAGTACTGTTATTGGGTGCTCAATGGATAGTGCTGTTATGGATACAGGGATATCTGTTTTGGATTACATATGTAGTTCTGTTATTGGAATTGTAGTGCTGTTTTGGATATACTATTGTTAGTGCTGTTATTGGATACACTATTGTTAGTGCTGTTATCGGATCACTATTGTTAGTGCTGTATTGGATACACAATGGATAGTGCTGTTTTTGGATACACTATTGATAGTGCTGTTATTGGATACACTATTGTTGTGCGTTATTGGATCCTATTGTGAGTGCATTATGGATACAATGATAGTGCTGTTATGGATACACTATGGATATGGCTGTTATTGGATACACTATTGTTAGTGCTGTTATTGGATACACTATTGTTACTGTCTTGAGTGTTTGGCTCTATGGATAGTGCTGTTATTGGGTGCTCTATGGATAGTGCTGTATTGGTGTGCTCTATGGATAGTGCTGTTATTGGGTGCTCTATGATAGTGCTTTATTGGGTACACATTGCGGTCTTTAGTCGGTGTACTGATACTAGTATGAGCACCCTGTGGTTATCACACAAGAATTGCAATAACCTCAAACTTTTTGACACTTTTACAAAGTTTATGCTTCTGTAATGAAGCGGGTGAAGTGGTCCAATACATTGTCATTTATTTTTAGTTCTACAGCCCCTTTATCTGATGGTTTTTATTTGTAGTATTTTTCTGCACGCCATCATTATTTCTCCACGTAGAAGGTGTGCTTGAGCTGTCACACTCAGTGTCTATCACAAATCCCCCCACTGTTAACAGGTCCAGTCCAACATTAGCTGCGGCTTTCATTCCTCTGCGATAACAATGAAAGTGACTATATTGGGTCACTCTAATATGTAACCTTGTACATTTAAGTGCTGTAGGAAACGCGGGGATATAACTAATGGTGATCCTGATCAGCGCCTATTTTCAAAGCCATCAGCTGATTTCCAAGGCTATTAGTGTCACCGTATGCAGCCAAAGAAATGATTGCTACACAAGAATGGCCATGCCGAAATAATTATCACAGGCTCCTTGGCTGACTTTTATGCTCGCTGTATTATTGGGTTCAGCTGAGGCTCCATTGTCACGTTCTAACAAGAGCATAACATTCATCACGTTGATGCAGGATGTGATCCACTTTAGCTCATGCCAATTTTTCCCCCGGTGTCTGCTATCAATCTCTGTCCATGTTCCTTTGTTCAGCAGAATCTCATCACGATGTTGGATTCGTATGGGAGTTTCTTTGGGCCTCGCTCCAAAGTCACAGAGATGTGAAGCAGACACTTCTGTCCTCATTGTTTGAGATAGACAACAATATTTGAAGCATGGGGCACATTTACTTCCCGTCCAGTTGACGCCGCCGATCCGGAATGTCTGACGAGTATTCAGAACTGCCGTGATTCACTAAGATCGTGCGCCCGATATCCTGCATGCGTCCCTTCCCCGCTGTGGTCTGCCGGAGTTCACCTTCTTCTTCCGATGTATGTCAGTGCTGATCTTGCGACACACAATCATTTTAAATTCTGCGGTTTGTCTGATCATCCGGTTGTCCGACGACCACGCCCCGTTTTCTGTCGCATGAAAGCCGGCGCCGATGCGCCACAATCTGATCCGCCACAATTCGGGAAACCCACGAAAATGTGTCCGTCTGACCCTTAGTAATGTGCCTCAATGAGTCCAAGCTTTGAAGTTGCAACCACATAATAGCTTATTTCTCATGGGGCCGCGGATAGTAACCCCGACTGGGTTAAAGACGGTTGTCTTCAAAAGAACATAGAATTTCAATTAGGCTTTATACGTTCACTCTTAAGGCCCAATCTCCCCCCGCAACAGCCCAGGCTGGCAAATTCTACATTACCAATTATAGATCGTGGAAGGATCGCATTCCAACCTTAGGTGAGGAGGACATTGCTGACATGTGCTCCTTCCATCTTAAAGTGTCTCCATCAGTCAATAATGAATGATACAATTGTATACTTTATTCATCAAGCCTATTTGACCCCCACCATGGATGGGTTGTGTACCAACATCTGCCTTTCCGCGCTGGGCATGACTAGGTGCTGACTTATGGCACTGAATTGGAGCTGCCCCACTATACAGGCATTCTGGAGAAGTGTGATTGAATTTTTGTCCTCCACCTCCCTCAGTACAGCTCTTCCCGAGATATTCCTTTTGGGCCTAATCCCTGAAGACCATTGGCCTCTGTATCTAATTTTTCTGCCCCCAAGTGCATTGCAAAGAGGTGGTATGCTCCTAACTCTCCTACTATTAGTATGTGGAAGCACCCATTAATCAAATTCTTCCATACGTAAGGATTATATATATAAAGCATAGAAAGCACCCTAACAAATGTATATGGTGCGATTTAATGACACTAAGTACTCGTTCCCCAGGTTTAGAAGTGCAATGGAGACCTACCAACCAACCGTTAAACCGCCCCATAACCGGTATCCATATCTACTCACTCCAATTGTTACTGTGATACTTTAACCGGAAGGGACATCCCTGGGATTAAGTCTCCATTAGGGTTTGTTCCCTGGAAGTAGACACTGCACTGGACTACTCTCTTTTGGTTTTCTATATTTGATTATACTTATGTGAATTCTGTTTGACTGAATTTCATGACCATATGGAGAAAAAAGAAAGACTATTATACTGCACTTAAGAATGTTTAATGTTATTTGAAAGATGTAACCTACTCCCTTATACTAGATCTTTGTAATGGTAAATAGTTAAATGCACTATGTATCTAGAATGTCATGATGGTTTTCAATGTGCTGTTTTTCACCGGTTTATTTCAATAAAGCAGTTTAAAAAAAAAACATAAGCTATGAAGGCCCCAACCAATGTCTCATTCACTCTTCACCTTCACTTAAAAAAGTAGGGTGAACTTTGGAAACATTCTAAAACTTTGCAAAATGTATTACTTGAATGCTCTAATAGCTTATCATTCCATGACAGAGCGGCTCGTCCGCTTGAAACGCGTAGGAACATGGATCAACACGTGTGATAATGAAAATTTGAGCGCATAAAAGTCTGAAAATTCACTGAAGTTGGCTGGACCACTATATTTTCTTCTTTCTAATAGTCTTGCCATAATTCACACCATAAAATTGACATAAGAGAATTGAAACTCCCCCCTAAATGTATAGATGTTGTGGAAGAGTATCCTTGTCTGAAGTCTCTCTCTTCTTTCGGGAAAGTCACTGAGCTTTGCCCTTCAGGGCATGTATAGTGTAACTACAAGCTTGTGCCATACAATTATTTTTTCAGTAACAAATTTCATTAAAAATGCAAAGGGAACATGTGAAGTATTACTAAAAATCTGACCATCCATACTATAAAAGTTAAACAAACCTGTACCCTGCAGTATTAGTAGGTTTTTACATCTCCGGTGTCAGATGTGTGGGCGAGGTGTCACAGTCCTCAGTATAGAACCCAAGTGCTAATAAGTGCTCATCCTAAGAGGTCAAGATTCTCTCACCTTTCCTGTGCAGACATTGTGGACAAATATTTGTGAATTCAACCTTTCACAGACAAAGGAAGACAACTTTTACCTGATTAAAAATATTCTTATTATTTGTACATATATATTATATATAAACTGAGTGTATGTGTGTGTAATCTGCTAAAGGAATCTGCTCATCTCGCGTTTACAATCACCAAATTTTGCACAGCCAACCACGTGACTCAGAGAACACATCATAGACTCGGTTTTTGAGCCAAAATTTCACCCCACACTTTCCAAAATCCACTATTACCCACCACATACAGGAACCATTGTTGCTGCTGCTGCGGTAGTTGGAAGCTGAGCCGTGATTGGTTCCAGTTTTGCCACAGGTCATTAACCAGTTCGCGACTGCATGGTTACGGCGCGGTCGAGTCGCACCGCTGGAGAGGGCTCACGGGCTGAGCCCTCTCCATAGCCGGTAAGTCTTTGCTGCATATGCGCAAAGGCTTACCGGTAACACCGTGCTCATCAGGGGCGGCAATCCGTCTCCATGGTAGCCTCGGGTCTTCGAAGCTATTTCGTTTACCCCGTCTTACAATCTGCTGATACCACATTGTAATGAATGAGGAGGAAAATCCCCATAACTGCCATACTGTAGTATGGCGCAGTATATGATAGGATCGATCAGACAACCTAGGGTTAAAGTACCTAGGGAGTCTGAAAAATAGTAAAAAAAAAGTTAAAAAAAAAAAAATTATAATAAAAAAAACCTAAAATTTCAAATCACCCCCCTTTCCCTAGAACTGACCATAAATTACAGTAAATAAACAGTAAAAATCATAACAAATCAGGTATCGACGCGCCCGAAAATGCCCGATCTATCAAAATATGATAACGGTTTTTCAATGCGTTTAACCCCGTAACGGAAAATACGCCCAAAGTCCAAAATGGCACATTTTGACATTTTGAAAAATATAAAAAAATCTATAAAAGTGATCAAAGTCGTACATCCTAAAAATGATACATTGAAATATTATCAAATTTCGCAAAAATTACACAACCCACAGATCCGTACACCTAAGTATAAAAAAGTTATTAGCGCCAGAAGTTGGCAAAATCAAAAAAAATTTTTTAATTTTAATTTTTAAGTTTTTAATTTTGTAAATGTATGAAAACATTATAAAACCTATACAAATTTGTATCTCCCTTAATCGTACCGACCCAAAGAATAAGTAGACATGTCATTTGGGGCGCTCAGTGAAAGACGCAATATCCAAGCCCACAAGAAAATGGCGCAAATGCGTTTTTCACCATTTTCACTGAATTTGGAATTTTTTTCCCACTTCCGAGTACATGACATGGAATATTTAATACCATCACTATAAGTGCAATTTGTTACACAAAAACAAGCCATCAGACAGCACTTTACGTGTAAATAAAACAGTTATAGATTTTTGAAGGTGGGGAGTGAAAAATGGATATGAAAAAACAGGAAGGGCCCGGTCCTTAACCGGTTAATATGAGCTCTGAGCTTTGATTGTTACTACAGGCAATGAGCATAAGACGCTAGTGTGAACGTAAGATGGATAGATATGCAGATATAGGGGGAGTTTTATCAGAAAAGTCGGGTAAAACTTTCCAGTTGCGCATGAAACCAATCAGAGATCAAGCTAGATATCAGAGACGGTCAGAACAGTATCACAGTCTATAGATACATAGAATATTTTTTGTTAACCCATTCTATTTGTTATAGCTAGAGCGTTATTTATTATCCCAAGCACAAGATAGTATATATATATATATATATTATATATATATATATATATTGATAATATATATAAAAGCTGAGTGGATGTGTGTTTGTATTTTGTCCACCATAGCAATCTGCACCGTTTTTTTTAAAATCACCAAATTTTGCCTAGTCACTCCTGATATTTGAGCCAAATTTTTCACCCCACACCCACGATTTCCAAAGTCCACTCATTATCCACCATATGCAGGAGCCATTGGGGTCATTTACTAAGGGCCCGATTCGCGTTTTCCCAACGTGTTACCCGAATATTCCGATTGCGTAGTTGTAACTGAATTGCCCCGGATTTTGGCGCACGCGATCGGAGGGTGACGCACGGCGCGCATGCGCACGACGGAAATCGGGGGCGTGGCCGAAACAAAAACCCGACGTATTCGGAAAAAACCGCCACATTAGAACGGAAAATGTGTCGCTCGGACGCGCTTACCTTCACCACTCAGCGCAGCCGGTGAACTCCAGCGCGTTCAGATGCACAGGCACAGCAGCGCCAGCTGGTGGACGGCGGAGGAACTGCCTTATTAAATCCCGGCCGGACCCGAATCCAGACGAGGAACGCGCTGCTGGATCGCGAATGGACTGGTAAGTAAATCTATCGCCCCATTGTCTGCTGGCTGCTGTGGCAATTAGAAGCTGAGTTATGATTGGTTGCTATTCTGCCACAGGTCATTAATATGAGCTCTGAGCTTTGATTGGTTACTATTCGGGTAATAGAGTATAGATACTTATGTGTGAGGTAAGCATGGAAGTGCGATAACATGAGATAGGGGAATATTTTCTCATAGTGTACCGATAACAGCAATAACAATAGTGTATCCAATACTCACGTAACAATAGTATATCCAACAACAACACTAACACTAGTGTATCCAATACCACACTAACAGTTAATTATAGTGTAATCCACTCCGCACATCCCTAGGGATCCCAATACAGCACTATCCCTTGAGACCCAATAACAGTACTATCCACAGTGTTATCCCAAAAACAGTACTATCCATAGAGCACCATAACATCACTAACCATAGTATTATCCAAAACAGCCTATTCATAGTGTATCCAAAACACACGATCCTAGTGTACCCCAATACAGCACGATCCATAGAGCACCCAATAACAGCACTCTCCATAGTGTATCCAATAAATCCCTATCAATAAGCCACCCAATAATAGCACTATCTAGAGCACCCCATAACATACTATCCCATAGAGCACCCATAATCCTACTATCAATATTGATCCAATACCACACTATCCATAGGGTACCCAATCACAGCACTTTCCATAGAGCACAAGCCAATACGCACTATCCATAGTGTTCCAATAACAGCACTAGCCATTAGTGTATCCAATACGCACTAACAATAGTGTATCCGAGTAATAGCACTAACATAGTGTAATCCAATAACAGCACGAACAATATATATCCAATACCACTCTACAAGTTATAGCCAATAACAGCACTAACAAAGTGTAATCCAATAACAGCACTATCCCTAGTGTAGCCAATAATCACACTTCCATTTGAGCAACCCAATACCGTCCTATCACAGTGTATCCAAAAACAGTCACTATACCATGAGGTGAAAGGCGGAAGAGTGAGAGCGGAGCCGGCTGAGGGAGATAGCGCAGGAGAGAGAGAGAGTAGGAGGCGTCCAAAGGACCGGCGGAGGACACGGATCCCGAGAAGGAGAGAAGGGAGAACAAAAAGAGCAGCGTCATGGCAAGAAGGCCTCTAGAGCAATATAGGGAGAGGATTTTTTTTCTTAGTTTCCGCCCTTGCATCTTCTTATGCGCGGCGCGGTGAGTCGCACCTTATAACGAGAGGAAAGGTACAATGTAAACTAAGGAAGCAAAAGACAAAAAAAAGGAGTAAACAGACAAGAAAAAGAAATATAATCTCCCATAAGAAACGGAAGGAGCTTACGACGGGAGAAACCTAAAAACAAGCGCAACGGACGCAAAAAGAGGAGCGTAAAAGCCAAGAGAAGGCGAAAGACTAAAAGTCACGCACCGCGGTCTCGGAAGGAATCCAGGGGAAGACCTGGTGATATATCCTAAACGAATACGGAGTAAGCACGGAGAGGGTGGAGGGATTTGACAACGCGAGGTAAAAAAGCGATCGTGGAAGATGGGGCTAAGGCGACAACCCACAATACCACACGAACATAGTTATCCAATAACACACTATTCATAGTGTAATCCAATAACAGTACTTCCACTAGTGTACCCAAATAACAGCACTATCCATAAGCACCCAATAACAGCACTATCCATAGTGTATCCAATATAGCACTATACTAGAGACCCAATAATACACTATCCATAGAGCAACCAATAACAGTATCTATCCATAGGCACCCAATAACAGTACATCAATAGTGTATCCAATAACAGCACTATCCATAGTGTACCCAATAACAGCACTTTCCATAGAGCACCCAACTAACTTCCATAGAGCACCCAATAAACACTTTCCATAGCACCCAATACAGCCCCATAGACATACCATAGAGCACCCTATACAATACTATCCATCGAGCACCCAATACAGTACTATCCATAGAGCACCCAACAGTACTATCCATAGTGTATCCATAACAACACTTCCATAGTGTATCCAATAACAGCACTATCCATAGAGAACCCAAATAACACACTATCAATAGTGTCTATAAAAGCAGGTAACAGGGTATCCATAACAGCACTAACAAAGTGTATTTAATAATGCACTACCATAGACACCCACACACATACTATCCATAGAGTACCACAACAGTACTATCCAAGAGCACCCAACAACAGTACTATCCATAGAGCACCCAATAATACCTATCCATAGAGCACCCATAACAGTACTATCCATAGAGCACCGAATAACAGCACTATCCACAGTGGTATCCCATAACAGTACTCCATAGAGCACCGAATAACAGCACTATCCACGTGTATCCAATAACAGTACTATCCATAGAGCACCGATAACGTACTATCCACGTGTACCAATAACAGCACTTCCACAGTGTATCCAATAACAGCACTATCCACATGTATCCAATAACAGCACTATCCATAGTGTACCATAACAGCACTAGCCGTAGTGCACTCACTATGAGAACACTCTACATAAAACACCCGATAACAGCACTTCTAAGTTTTTACTATACTAAACATGAACATAGGATACTATATACAGCTTTTTCGCTCCTCCTAATCCAGATAGGACACTATGTACAATCTTCTCACCCTCCTGCTCTACAACATGCTGCCTGCAGATAGGACACTGTGATATCTGCTCAGCTCCTCCTGCTCTATACATGCTGCCGGCAGATAGGACACTATATTCAATCTGCTCAGCTCCTGCGCTCATAACATGCTGCTGCGGATATATACATTGTGCAAACTTCTCAGCTCCTCCTGCTCTATAACATGCTGCCTGCAGATAGGACACTATTACAATCTGCTCAGCTCCTTCTGCTCTATACATGCTGCCTGCAGTAGGACACTATGTACAATCTGCTCAGCTCTTACTACTCTATACAATCCTGTCTGCATAGGACATTATGTACAATCTCTCTCAGCTCCTTCTGCTCTATACATTTTTTTTCTCGCACAGGGGCCTCAAACTAAAGCGTTGTCATCACAAACCAGCGACTTGACTCATATCTGACATATATTGTCAGGGAAACACCTCCTAGAACGAGCAATGTTCTGTCAGCGGATAATAAGCATATCAGGAGTGAATACCGCAGGTTCATCCACTTTGGTCTGTAAAGGTAAATCCCTCACCTAATTCCAATTATTGAAAAAGGACAACGTGGAGCAGTTTTTTTTTACTTTCCTTTCTTTGCAAACTCTGGGAGATTGCACCTTTAAATGACAAAGGTTTAATTTTCTGCTTTTCAATTGCACAAAGGATCGGTCTGCGCGATCTCACCTGAAGCTGAGCCGCACTGTAATCTAACGCAGCATCGCAGTTCTTTATCCTGTTGTGACTATTGAAGCCACAATGAATTCAAAACCTTGGCTTTTTTTTTCTAAATAATAATGTGCTAAAAAAAAACGGGGAATCTTATACCCTACGACAGAGCTTTTCCAAGGATTTTCTGCACTTACCGTGCTGATTAACTCAGAATAACGCTTGAAGATGGGAGTTGTATACATTATCTCATATCAGCGTATCTCTGCCGGGTTACATAGAAAACAAGACAATTAAAGGTGTAGAATAATAGTAGAATAGATGCAAAAACATAAAATGGGCAGAGACAAAGATTCGTGATGAGCGACCAAACAGTGCTGATCCATCATTTATCAGCCCAGGGTCGATTCTGGCCCCTTTGGTTGCCTATGCAAACATTTAATGCACCCCCTCCCCCCACCAAGGTGCCCGTCTTGATCCCCTGCTATATTCTCTCACCAAATTGCAGGAAACTTTTAAAAGCGATGTACTGACAACATTACTAACAATTGATAACATCACCAGCCAGCACCACCAATCACTGACACCCTGTGACTGACTTTACACATAATGATTCACACTAGTCATGACACCGACATTAGTGCATTAGTACCTATATGTGTGTTCTGTCGCTCCCTCTGGAAGAGGACTTCATTATGATTCTCCCGGCATTGACTTTTCACTGCTGAATTCTCGCCAGATGTCTTCAGCCCCTTCAGCAAATTCCCACACTGTGCCACCTAAAAATACCACTGGCCATTTACAGTATAATGTCACCTGGATAACAGTGTTCCTAAATAATTTGACCCCTCACACACAACTGACAACACAAATAAACATCCTACACATAGTCCCCAATAAATTAAGTCTGTAAAGCAAACTAGCTGCCATGCCATCAGAATTATAAATATCCAATGACAAAGAATAAATCTAGAGCAGATCAAGCAGACCCACCCACAAATAAATTACCTAAAAAAAAAAAGTAGCACCCCCACAATTTATACCAGATATAGCTAGACCCTTCTTATAGATAGTATAACAGCAAAACCCCTCCCATAGATAGTCCATACACCAAATCCCCCAATTTATATACCGGGCAGCCCTCCATATCTATGTATCACAGCCATACACCCCTCATGGATAGTATATACAGGGAGGACCACCCAATAATTAATATAAACGGCAGACCCTCCCATAGATAGATGTACAGCCACACCTGCCCCATAGATATTTTAACAGACAGACCCTCCCATAGATGGTATAAACAGCCAGACCGACCCCTCATATAGATATATACAGGCAGCCGCCCAACCTTTAGGTAGTATAACAGGGATCCCCACCCCACAGGTAGTATATACAGACAGACCCCATAGATACTACTGTATATCAAGCCCATTATAAAAAATAACTTTACTTTCCTTCGCGCTCAGCACGAGTGCTCCGTGCCCCTGCCATCTCCTCCTCTCCACGCAGCATGTCTTCACTGTGGGACACAGGCTGGCACACGTTGATGGCAACATGGCATCCTGTGTCATGCAAAGTGGGTCTGGGTTGTGCCTCTCACCTGTCAATTACATTGGTGTCTTAAAGACGCTGATGCAATAGATTTTGGGGTAGTAGGCACTTGCCGGGTTTGCAAGTCCATATTTTGATGAATCCTCACCACGCAGGGTCTGTCAACCTGCCGTCCTGAGGCCGGATTTCATCCCAAGTTATGTCAGATGCAGCCCTGTATCAGCCATTACACAGGCCATTGAGAAGTACAGTAAGTAAAGGGGAGGAATGAGATGTGTGATTAGTTCAGGTCTAGATACGGTCTTGAGTGGGCGGTTAGTTATCTTGCTTTAAGGGTCATGATCCATTATTTTCGCTTGAGACTTATCCTTGGCAATTAGCTGAATAGGGGGTCGTGCATAGTGTTAGTGCTGTTATTGGATATACTATTGTTAGTGCTGTTATTGGATACACTATTGTTAGTGCTGTTATCGGATACACTATTGTTAGTGCTGTTATTGGATACATAATGGATAGTGCTGTTATTGGGTGCTCTATGGATAGTGCTGTTATTGGGTGCTCTATGGATAGTGCTGTTATTGTCCATATTACACAGTCAAAAGGTAAACCACATGGGTTGGAATTAAATTGAGTAGGTCTCATTTATTTTGTAAGTAATACAGTCCTGTATCATTTTTAAATGATCTCTTTAATATCGCACTGGAAATTTCTAGTGTGCCACAGAAACAAACATTCCCACTGCTAAGGTTTGCAGTCATAATTTGTATTTATTATTTTTGATCCCACTGGCATGAACCGTAACTTGAACAGTGGATATCTCTGGAATTTAGAAAATTTCCTGGTGTGATGAAGCGTGGAGGAGCTCTCATCTTTCAAACTGAACACCATGCTTCTAGGAGGCCACACTTCAGAAAGCTACACCGAACACATGGTGCCCCCTCCAGTCAGGACGGAAATGAGTCACTGATCTGCAACCGCTAATTCCCTTACTTGTCTCCTTAGTTCTAAGTTATTTTGGTGTTAGAGTAATGTGGGTGTTATTCCCTGGTGTGATCAGACGACCTATTATAGAACTCCTTGATACTCTGACTAAGTGTGTGACCTGCGATCTTCACCCCCCATTCATGCTGCACGCTTTACCGCCTCCACTGGCAGTGTGTGCCACAGTCTCACATTCATACAGTTCAATGAATAAGCCAAGACAATAAGCGTGTCATGGGGCTAAGCGTTGTGTAATCAATGAGACGATTCATGTAAGAATAAAGTGAGACTTGCCAATAAGTGCGCTGTAATGTGAGGTTGTGCCAACAATAGTGGTGTAGACTATAAGATGAGGTGAGCTAAAATCTGAGCTAAATAATAGGGCAAGGACGATAAGTACGTTGAAAACTGAGATAAGTAATAGTCGATAAGATCTGTAGTATGAGAGACTATGCTAGATGATGGAGACTGGATAACATTATGATGGATTCTAGATTGCAGTGATGTAGTAGTAGGGACCAACGAGAGTTCCTACTGGATAGAGGAGTCGTGACAATGATTGGAATAGAGTGTGGTGTGAAAATGAGTACTGAGAAGTAAGCTACAGATAAAAATAGATGAAGAAGTTAGAATGTGTAAGCCGGGTACTAAACAATGATGTGGGAACTGTAAGTAGACGGACACGTTTGTAAGAACATTGTGACTTGATTTTAACAGGATAATAAGTGGTTGAGATAAGTTAGCAACCGGGGCTCATTACTACAGGGTCGCCGGCGCGTCTTTCCTTTTGCATTGAATTGGCTCATCGGCACCGCTGCATGTGACAACTCGGGGGCGTGGCGTAAGTGACACCAACGGATTACGGTCAACGCAAGCTTTAACTTAGAATGTGGCGCAATATCCACTTACGAGCATCGGGAAGAAGAAGGTGAACTCCGCCTCGGCGAAGCGACTACGGGGCTGAAGCGTCGGCTCGGGAGCATCTCGTGCAACTCGGCAGACCAAATCGACAACGCAACGTGGGATCGCGACAGGACTGGGTTAAATAAACTGCCACAATATGGATAGCTAGAGTGTCAACGTTGCCAAATTAGATGAGTAACTTTTGACATCAACAATTGAACTCATGATGCTATCTAAACAGTCAGATGAGAATGAGGTAGGGGAGATGATACAGATATGGTTGAGATGGCAACGAGATGGAGATATATCGAACTAGGTGGTGAGAAGGTTCAGATGTGAATCCATACTGATGACTGATGTACCTTAGTGGTGAGAGTATTAATCACCAAGACACAGTCATGATGGGATGAGTTAGAACACTAACACTACAGGATCCCAGGCACATTGTAAGAATGGTGATATTAAATGAAGATATTAGTACACGGCTATGTACTAGATGTGGATAATCTAGTTGGTGCGTGAATACTAAACAAGGCTGGATGAATTTTAGCAAGGAAGAAGAAGCTGTTGAGATACAACAATTGTAAGAAGCCCGTAAATTTAATTACATACTAACCATGGGGAAGTTATAGAGACTATGGAATAGATGTTTTGGGGGATGTATACATAGAACCGTGGAATTCATTGCGTAGCTTATCCTTTCTTTACATTCAGAACACATGCACACTTGGCAGAAGTTTAGCCTACATGTATATGGGGCTGTCAAAGCTGTTCCCCAAATTAGTATTCATGTCAACAAAGACTGAAGGGTATATGGCCCACATTAAAATAAAACTAGGAGAACATCATTACTGTCATTCAGTGGTTTCGTACTAGGACTAGGCGAATGCCTGGATACAGTCATTTTCTCGGATCACTTAGCTAAACTTTTGAAAATACAAAATTAAACAGTGTTCTGAGGCTGTGTGTCAAACTGGAGAATATATGATCATATGTACATAGGCCTCATCCAGACCGCATTACTCTACACAACAACCATAATAACCATCCTCCTCTTTCTACTGAACGCCTGGGAGTTTGGTTGTAATAAATTGAATGGAGAAAAACAACTGAGAAAACAAGAAAAGAAAAACAACGGGGAATGAGAATGAACGGGCAAAATGAAAATCAATGGCAGCAGCTTCACGAACAATAGGCCTTACTCGCACAAGAAAAAGGCCATGGCGCTGGACAGAAGCCCGGAGAAACTTGGAGAGGAAGACCATAGCATGCTAGTATCTTCAGGCTATGAAACTGGATTAAATGGGTTTTCTGGGCTAAAGTATTGATACATCTTTCCAAAAGACAGTCCTTAATATAGATGGTGGTGTCCATCACCCCAATGCTCCAAACAATCAGATGTCAGCAGAATATGAATAGAAGGCCAGCTTCTTCTCAGTAACAGGCTAGGAATAGCCCACAGCTGCCAGTGGAATGCCCTGGTGACTCAGTGAACCTATCTAGACCCCCCAGGGCCTGTATGATTGACACATGGATAGTTGTAACTCATATTCCGGTACAGCATACTAAACCATCTTAAGTACTCCTCCAATGTTTTCAGCATTCTGTGGTGGTTTTATTATTGACTTCAGCGCAAAACTAGATAGTTTTTTCCGTGTTGCTACTATTGCACATATTTATTACATCGTTGCCGCCACACATTTGGTGTTTTTATGACTCTTGCAATAGTTTTTTTTTTTGTGGGTGGGGGGGGGGGGGGGGGTGTGCACAATTGGATCTGACACTTTTTCCTTAGCTCCTTGTTTTCCGTCATGTTTTTTGGTACCTATTTTTGGCAACATTTAGCGGCAAATGACATCTACAAAGTTTCACCTTCATGAATTTGGGAAAATCAGTTTTAAACTCTTTTCAGTTCTGTGCTAATAATTAACCCTTGCGCGCGCAACTCAACCATCTCAGTGAAACTTTACATGTCTCACATGTCTTGTCTTCTCAAGATTCTTTGCTAAAAGTGGTTTCCCATTATGCACTTTTTTACAGGCAAAGCCGATCTCCCTCATATGAATAGACGCAAGTAAAGTAAAGGCAAAAGTCCAGGACACAACTTTTTATTTCAGAAATGTAAGGTTAAATATACTCTGGAAACCCCAGCAAGTAGCGAATGAGAGGGGCCTACTTTATGCTTGTCCGCCATCTTGAAAGGCTATCATATGGATCAACAGAAGAAGACCAATGAAAAGGGGGGTAAGTAGCCAATGGAAGAAGACTGATTGTCTCATCATCCATTTCCGCAAATTTTTTAGCATCAAACTGCACTTCAATGTTTAATGTGTCAATATACAAACTGAAGGGCCGGATTCCCATCTTTTGGACCTGTATCTATAGAGAATTTCTGTGTTCAGAACGTATGAACCACCGAGATATGACAAAATTGTTATGCCTGCAATCAATTCGGCGGGTTGTGGCGACTGTCCAGAGCGGTAGGTACATTGCCAAACCACCGAATGGACAGTAAAAAGGTCTTGAGTAGATCAAAAAAACATCCTCTTAGGTTTCGTGTCTTTTCGTATCGACCTTATGACATACTTCTGCACCGGCCCACAGTTTTAATTGACCATATGTCTGCCTTTCTTTCTTACTTTGCCACTGCGAAGGGCATCTCAATCACTTGTCATGACATTTGTAATTTTTTTCGAAGCACCAAAGAAGTGAACTTTGGAAGGTGAATTTGCTGTCCAGACTGTTCCTCATAGAACTTCCCACGAACACGATGCGATTCATATGCAAAACTCTCTGTCAGAATCACGCTTTTTCCTGGTTGTGTGAAACAATTTTCTGTCAAACACACGGACTCCGTGCAAAGGTCCCCATCAAAACTGTTTTCCCTCCGTAGCGAGCAGCATAATACTGGAGAAGTCATTTCACAATGCAAGCTCTTATTGTATTTGTGTTTATTCCTGTCCATCAGACGGCTGGCTGCATTGCATTTTTGCCCTTAATGGAGCGGAGTTGTGGGACTAGTTTCCTTCCTCTCGCCGGTCGTGGATATGGAGTTTGGGGGCGAGCTGGTGACAAGTCATTTTCTCCTATAGGATCAACTAGTAATTGACTGTTACATCACAATGTGTTCTCTCCTCATCCGGGATTTATTCCTCATCATATTTGTGTATTCTTTATTGCCCGCCCTTGAGCCAGTCTCCGGCAAGTGTAAGGTCTGCTCAAGCATCGACTTCATGATTACATTGTAGATTTGCCACAGTCCCTTCCATTATCTCACGTGTAAAAAGAGTGAAAAAGCACTCATTCTGTGTATATGTGGAGCTGCGGGGGCTGTATTATTCGATCTAATCTAGACTTTTATGAGCTACTTCCACTATTGAACCTTATCCAACCTTTTCTCTCGTGAGTAAAACAGAGATTTATGGGATCACCAAAATGCAACTGAAAGAGTTCAATAACTGTCATGTCAGCTGATCAGCATTCCTTATACATGTGCACACCTGGCTCGCTTGTGCATGGCATGTTTGTATCCCAGGGTGCGTTCAACAACGTTGCAGTAAAATGCATCGGCAATCAGCTTTGAGGTGGTTTTAAGGTTTGCAGGTCATGTCAATTGAAAAGGGAAAGACAGGGGGGTGAACTGAACAGGTAAATGAACTTGTGGTGCAAGTTTCCCCTTCAAAAATCAGATTACACTCGGTTTAGCTCATGTCTTTTCCCACGCTGTTCAATGACAGAACTGCACCTAAAACCACCTCAAAAAGCTGATTGTGTGGAGACAGTTTTACACTGCAACGTGTGAACGCACCCTGAATTAAGAGGATAATAGCATCTGCTCCAGAACGGGAGTTTCTAATCAGAAGTTCGAGGTAATGCTGTCTCTAGTTTTTCATGGGAAAACATCAGAGCTCTGCTTTCATTTTACTAATGGTTGTTTATAACATAGAATGAGCTCTGATGGCTTGTCATGGGAAATTTGAACAGTTCTGCTCTCAAACACTTCTGATAATCTCTAGTGCGACTATGGATCTGAATATGCTGCATCCTTTTTCCCCCAAAATGTGCGCAAATGACGTTGGGCCCCCCCAAATGGGCAGGGATTTATCAATTTGGCACATGGTGGTGCAGGAAGAGTGTGCTATAATTTTCATTGAAATGGGAGTTTATGGCACAAGGAATTAATGATTTGGCGCATGCACAAAAAGGATGGATCGTCCTCCCTATTTATAAAGGTGAAATAGAACTCTGTAGACAAGCTTTTAACATGGTGTATGTGGTGCCGCCTAAACCTGTCACCGGCAATCAGACGACACCGAAATGTTGAGCCCCCAAAAATGAACGTCATGAGTTTCATAAAAGCACCAATATTGTGGCCCGACACTTTCATAAATAAAAAAATTTCTGCCATTTTTCGTTGTTTGCAAGTCGATCTAATAATCTGCCGTCTATTGTTTGGGCCAAAGCGCATTGCCATGAATAGGCATGACCCAACAAACTCGCTCCATATGTTGTGGGATTTCTGGAACTGCAACCTAAACATGCTAACTGGCTGACTCTGCATGTCTGTCAAATCAGTGATTCTGAGTTCTGGATGGGAAATCCTGTAAGCGCATGGAGTGAATTCTCAGACGAAAACTCGCTTGACGTGCAACAGGTTTAAAGAGATTTTCAGATGATGTGCAGGGCATGGAAATGGTTGCAAAAATTAGCATGTAGAAAAACTCATTTCAGGGAGCTAAAAAAAACCCGACCTGATGGAAACACTGTGTGCTGTTTTTTTTTTGTTGCTGGCCCCCTGGGGGCACATGTATGCCAATTTTGCTTGCCCTTTTTCTTTATATTGTTGAGGACTTTTCATGGTGCTCGTGCTCATTTGGACTTTTTGTTTTGGCGCCTAAGATAAGTCTTCCTTGAACGTTGTCGCCTTTATAGCTAGTTTCTTGGCTGGGTTTATCCCCCACACAATTGAAATAACCAATTGGAAAGTTGCCGACTCTTTTTAAAAAAGTAGCAATAAAGTTTTAAATGTTGCTAATTCAGTAGAAACCAAACGCCACATGTGAAAATAGGCGAAAACGGCTTGCACCAGATATTTAAAGGGGAACCTATCACCAGGCGAGCGACATTTTTCGCACTCACCCCAGTCCCCACAAGCTAGTACATACGCAGCCAAAGTGTTTTTTGTACTAAAAATGGGTTTTACAGAAAAAAAAGATAGTTATTGTACCTTCATTAGGCATCTCTGTGGGACTAGGCATTGACCAATGGGAGGGTCTGGAAAGGGGACAGTTCCCCCCCAACCTTGGGGAACAGCTTCTCCATGTGACCTTTTCAAATATGAAAAAACCCATTAACTTGGCTTGGAGTTGACCTCCCTTGCTCCGCCCTCTACAGCCAATCCCGAGTGAGGGGAGTTATTCAGTATATTGCAAAGGTCACATTTTCCCAGGGGGGTGGGGAACTCTCCTTCCCAGCCCCTCCTAGTAGGCAAACTCCTGTCAAAACAGCAGTGCCTAATGAAAGGTACAATATACAATCTTTTTTCTGTAAACACCAATTTTGTATACAAAAACACTTGGGGCAGCGATTGTACTATGGTCTTGTGGGGACTGGGGAGTGATAAAAATGGTCTCTCGGTGCCAGTTCCCTTTAAGAAGTGGCGCGCTGCCGATAAATGCCACGGTATAATTAGGGGACGTGTCGTTCGAACCGTAAGAATGATTTGACCGAGCTCTGAATTCAACTTTCAAATTGTGTTGCATGCCCTTTGTTAAAGTGCACCACAAAAACAGGACACTCTGGTCGTACAGCGGGAAATTAGCGGGAAGCGACCACATTCATGATTTCTGGCGCACATCTTAGTGAATCGCCGCACCAACATTATACACGCACATGCACTTCAGTGAAACTCTAGTGACTTTGTAAGTGATTGTGCCCCAATGGGTCACTATTGCCTTTAGTGAAATCACACTAAAGCATCGGGTATGAAAAACTAAAGACTCTGAAAAGCCTTAGGCTTATCACGCTGCTGTTGCCCGTCGAACCTGTAGTACACAGTGCCACAGCCGCGCCGAGAGGAGAGTAGGAGGTGGTGAAGCAAAGACTTACCCCCCCTAAGCCACAGGACTATATAGGCGCATGGGCCGTATTCTAAGAGAGAGATAGGACATGTGGCTATGATAGAACTTGCTTCTCTCTAGGTTAGAGGATGCCCCTTGTCATGGTGATTGGTAGAACCTCTACTCGTCTGGTGTAGAGGATGCCCCCTGTCTATGTGATGGTAGACCACTCTCCTCTAGTGCGCGAGGAATGCCCGCTGTCTATGGTGAATATAGAATGGCCTCTCCTCTAGGCGTAGAGATGCCCCCTTCAATGGTGATGGTAGAACTGTCTCTCCTCTAGGTGATAGAGGATGCCCCCTTCTATGGTGATGGTAGAGCCTCCTCTCCTCTAGGTGTAGAGGAGCCTCTCCCCTTCTATGGTGATGGTAGATAGCTCCTCATCCTCTAGAGTGTAGATGATTACCCTGTGTCTATGGTGAATAAGAACTGCCTCTACTCTAGGTGTAGAGGATGCCCCCTGTCTATGTGGATATTAGAGCCTCCTCCCCTCTAGGTGTAGAGGATGCCCCTGTTTTATGGGTGATGGTAAAACCTCCTTCCTCTAGGTGTGGAATGCCCCCTGTCTATGGTGATGGTAGAACCACCTCTCCTCTAGGTGTAGAGGATGCCCCCTGTCTATGGGCAATGGTAGAACCACACCTCTCCTCTACGTGTAAGGATGCCCCCTGTCTATGGTGATGGTAGAACCACCTCTCCTCTAGGTGTAGAGAGAAGCCCCTGTCTATGGTGATGGCAGAATACCCTCTCCCCTAGGTGTAGGGATGCCCCTGTCTATGGCAATGGTAGAACACTCCTCTCCTCAGGTGTAGAGATGCCCCCTGTCTATGGTGATGGTAGAACCACCTCCCCTCTAGGTGTAGAGGATGCCACCCTGTCTGTGGTGATGGTAGAACCACCTCTCTCTAGTGTAGAGGATGCCCCCTGTCAATGGTGATGGTAGAACCGCCTCTCCTCTAGGTGTAGAGGATGCTCCTATCTATAGTGTGATGTAGAACCACTCACCTCTAGGTGTAGAGGATGCCCCCTGTCTATGGGTGATGGTAGAACCTCCTCTCCTCTAGGTGTAAGGATGCCCCCTGTCTATGGTGATGGTTATATAAACCTCCTCACCTTTAGGTTGTAGAGGATGCCCCTGTCTATGGATGATGGTAGAACCTCCTCTCCTCTCAGTGTAAGGAGCCCCCTGTCTATGGTGATGGTAGAACCTCCTCTCCTCTAGGTGTAGAGGATGCCCCCTTGTCTATGGTGTGGTATAACCTCCTCACCTTTAGGTGTAGAGGATGCCCCCCTGTCTATGGTAGATGGTAGAACCTCCCTCCTCTCGGTTTAGAGGATGCCCCCTGTCTATACTGATGGTAGAACCGCCTCTCCTCTAGGTGTAGTGGATGCTCCCTGTCTATGGTTATGGTAGAACCACCTCTCCTCTAGGGTGAGGATGCCCCTGTCTATGGGATGGTAGTATTGGCCTCTCCTCCTAGATGTAGAGGATGCTCCCTGTTATGGAATGGTAAACCACCCTCTCCTCGTAGGTGTAGAGGATGCTCCCTGTCTATGGTTATGGAGAACACCTCTCCTCTAGGGTAGAGGATGCTCCCTGTCTATGGTGATGGTAGAATCCCCTCTCCCCTAGTGTAGAGGATGCCCCCTGTCTATGGTGTGTAGAGCCGCCTTTCCTTAGTGTAGAGATGCCCCCTGTCTATAGTGATGGTAGAAACTCCTTCCTCTAGGTGTAGAGGATGCCCCCTGTCTATGGTGATGGCAGACTGCCCTCCTCCAGGTGGGGATCCTTGTCTATGGTGATGATAGAACCACCTTCTTAGGTGTGGGGATGCCGCCGTTCTATGGTGATGGTAGAACCTCCTCTCCTCTAGGTGTAGAGGATGCCCCCTGTCTATGGTGATGGTAGAACCTCCTCTCCTCTAGGTGTAGAGGATGCCCCCTGCTATGGTGATGGTTAGAACTGCCTCTCCTCTAGGTTAGAGGATGCTCCCTGTCTATGGTGATTGTAGAACCCCCTCTCCTCTAGGTGTAGAGATGCCCCCCTGCCTGTGGAGATGGTAGAACTGCCTCTCCCTCTATTTGAGGATACCCCGTCTATGTGATGGTGTAGACCTCTCTCCTTAGGTTAGAGATCTCCCTATCTATGGTGTGGTATGAACCTCCTTCTCTGGTTTAGAGGATGCCCCCTGCTCTGGAGATGGTAGAACTGCCTCTCCTCTAGATATAGAGGATACCCCTGTCTATGGCGATTGTAGAACCACCTCTCCTTAGGTGTAGAGATGTCCCGTCTATGATTGTGTGTACTGCTCTCCTCTAGGTATAGAGGATACCCCTGTCTATGGCGATTGTAGAACCGCGTCCATCTAGGGTAGGAGGCAGATGCCTCTCCTCTAGTGTAGAGGATGCCCTGTCTATGTGTGATGATAGAACCGCCTCTCCTCTAGGTGAAGAGGATGCTCCTGTCTATGGTGATGGTAGAACCTCCTCTCCTCTAGGTGTAGAGATGCCCCTGTCCATGTGATGGTAGAACCACCTCTTCTCTAGGTGTAGAGATGCCGCCTGTCTGGTGATGGTAGAACCTCCTCTCCTCTAGGTGTAGAGGATGCCCCCTGTCTATTGGGATGGTAGAACCTCCTCTCCTCTAGGTGTAGAGATGCCCCCTGTTATGGTGATGGTAGAACCTCCTCTCCTCTAGGTGTAGAGGTGCCCCCTGTCTATGGAGATGGTAGAACTGCCTCTCCTCTAGGTGTATGAGGATGCCCCCTGTCTATGGTGATGGTAGAATCTCCTCTAGGTGTAGATGGATGTCCCCTGTCTATGGTGATGAAGAAATGGCCTCTCCTCTAGGTGTAGAGGATGCTCCCTGTCTATGGTGATGGTAGAATCCCCCTCTCCTCTAGGGTGTAGAGGATGGCCCCCGTCTATGGGGATGGTAGACATGCCTCTCCTCTAGTATAAGGATACCCCTGTCTATGGGGATGGTAGAAACTCCTCTCCTCTAGGTGTAGAGGATGCCCCCTGTCTATGGATGGAGGTAAACTCTTCATCCTTAGGTGTAGATGTGCCCCCTGTCTATAGTGTGTATAAACAGCCTCTCCTCTAGGGTAGAGGAGCTCCCTGTCTATGGTGATGGTAGAACTCCTCTCCTCTAGGTGTAGAGGAGGCCCCCTGTCTATGGAGATGGTAGAACTGCCTTCCTCTAGATTAGAGGATACCCCTGTCTATGGCGATTGTAGAACCACCTCTCCTATAGGTGTAGAGGATGCCCCCTGTCTATGGTGTGATGTAGAACCTCCTCTCCTCTAGTGTAGAGGAGCCCCCTTCTATGGTGATGGTAGAACCGCCTCTCTCTAGGTGTAGAGGATGCTCCCTGTCTATGGTGATGGTAGAATCCCCTCTCCTCTAGGTGTAGAGGATGCCCCCTGTCTATGGAGATGTAGAACTGCCTCTCCTCTAGGTATAGAGGATACCCCCTGTCTATGGTGATGGTAGAACCTCCGCTCCTCTAGTGTAGAGGATGCCCCTGTCTATGGTTATGGTAGAAACCTCCTCCTCTCTTCAGGTGCAGAGGAATGCCCCCTGTCTATGTGATGGTAGACCACCTCTCCTCTAGGTGCAGAGGATGCTCCCTGTCTATGGTGATGTAGAACCACCTCTCCTCCAGGTGTAGAGGATGCCCCTGTCCTATGAGATGGTAGAACTGCCTCTCCCTCTAATATAGAGCAGTGATTTTTATAACAGTGTGCCGTGGCACCCTAGTGTGCCGCGACACATGGTCGGTGTGCCGCGGGAAAGTTCCCCAAACTATGGTGCCCCCTGCGTTTTGTTTCCCAGAGAAATGTAAATGAGAAATCTATAGTCATGGCTGGAGTCTACAAGTACCAGCTCATATGCTGAGTATATGATCTGGCACTTCTCATTGTACCCCTTTATTTTGGCAGTATATGAGCCACATGATAATCAGCACCATATACTAAAAACAGGAGAACCTGAGAACTGTGAAGAAGAGCTTTGGTGTGTCTTTCCACCATTCCTGCCAGGATATCCCTTTTGTGTTCGTCCAACAGGCCCGGCCCAGAGTGGTAAAATAAATTTAGAATCTATATTATTAACTATATGTATAATATGACTGTTTTAGTGTCATTTTTATGCTATTTTGGTTGGTGGTGGTGCCCCAGGATTTTCTAAGCATAAAGTGTGCGCGCGGCTCAAAAAAGGTTTAAAATCACTGATATAGAGGATGCCCTCTGTCTATGGCGATTGTAAACCACCTCTCCTATGGTGAGAGGATGTTCCCTGTCTATGGTGTAGACCTCCTGTGATATGCCCTGTCTAGGTGATGGTAGAACCCCCTCGCCTCTAGTGTAAGGATCCCCCTGTCTATGGTGATGGTAGACCCCCTCCTCGTTTAGAGGATGCCCCCTGTCATGGTGTGGTAGAACCCCCTCCTCTCCTCTAGTGTAGAGGATCCCCTGTCTATGGTGATGGTAAACCCCCCTCCTCTAGTGAGGGAATGTCCCTGTCTTGGTGATGTAGACTCTCTTGTTAGGTGTAGAGGATGCCCCTGTCTATGTGATGTAGAACCCCCTCTCCTCTAGGTGTAGAGATGCCCCCTGTCTTGGTGATGGTAGTAACCCCCTCTCCTCTAGGTGTAGAGGATGCCCCCTGTCCATGGTGATGGTAGAAACCCCCCCTCTCCTCTAAGGTGTAAGGATGCCCCCTGTCTATGGTGATGGTAGAACCCCCTCTCCTCTAGGTTAGAGGATGTCCCCTGTCTATGTGATGTAGAACCTCCTCTTGTCTAGGTGTAGAGGATGCCCCCTGTCTATGGTGTGGTAGACCCCCCTCTACCTCTAAGGTGTAGAGGAATGCCCCCTGTCTATGGTGATGGTAGAACACCCTCTCCTCAGGTGTAGAGGATGGCCCCCTGTCTATGGTGATGATAAACCATCCTCTCTCTAGATGTAGAGGATGCCCCTGTCTATGGTGATGGTGAACCCCTCTCCTCTAGGTGTAAAGGATGTCCCCGTCTATGGTGATGGTGAGAACCCTCTCCTCTAGGTGTAGAGGATGTTCCCCTGTCATGGTGATGTAGAACCTCCTCTCCTGTGGTGTAGAGGATGCTCCTGTTATTGTGATGGTAGAACCATCTCTCCTCTAGGTGTAGAGGATGCCCCATGTCTATGGTGATGGTAGTCCCGCCCCTCCCCTCTCTTCTATGTGTAGGTTCCCTCCCTGTCTATGGTGATGGTAGAACCACTCTCCTCTAGGTGTAGAGGATGCCCCCTGTCTATGGTGATGGTTAGAACCACCTCTCCTCTAGTGTAGAGGATGCCCCTGTCTATGGTGATGGTAGAACCACCTCTCCTCTAGGTGTAAGAGGACGCCCCCTGTCTATGCTGATGGTAGAGCCTCTCTCCTCTAGTGTGAGAGGATGCCCCCTGTCTATGGTTATGGTAGAACCTCCTCTCCTCTAGGTGTACAGGATGCCCCCGTCTATGGTGATGGTAGAACTGCCTCTCCTCTAGGTATAGAGGATACCCCTGGTCTATGGCGATTGTAGAAACCGTGTCTCATCTAGGGGTAGAGGGTGTCCCCTGTCTATGTACATTTAGATAGATCACACATTCAAACCAATACCCCATCTTTAATAAACTTGTATCTCCATTTCAACCCGTAACTAATTAACGTTATCTCTTTCCTCCAAAACTGTTTTAGTTCTGCCTTGTCTGTCTATATACTGGTGCCCAAATTGTAAATATTTTAGTCTGATAGTCAAATTCCAGTATTTAGAACATTATAACTGGTATAAGGAATATTTTGTGTTGTATATATATATCTTCTCTTCATATTCTTTATTCTTCTATATTATGTTCCTTTTCAATCCACTTCATAGCAAGTTAAACCTTTTTTTTGTATTTACCTACATCACGCTAGGGGGCGCCATTACACCACAGATTTATACAATTCGCATTGAGTTTAATGGGTTTATAATCTACACGCAGTGAATCCTGATCTAGGTAGTTATAGATATAATATTATAAATATACCTACTGGTTAATGGAATATAGGCGGTATATTGCTAAACGACTTGCAAATAAATTAGCAGCTTTTTATTAATTATGTTTTTGGGTTTAAAGCCCCTTCGAGCATTTGTTATAGGGTCACATGACATTTAGAGGCCCACCGGACCCCGGCTGTTTATGTGGGCAATGATAATCTTACAATTATTTTTTACCTGTTCCTTGCTGTGAGCTGCCATATCAGGATCCACAGTGTGGGGCAGTCACAGACAAGAGAAGCCTCTGCCCTGGGATTATGAACAGAACATATAAAGGCATCAGTTATAGATACAGGGATGGATTCCTAGGTTAACAATAAACTGCTAGGAACCAATAAAACAGAAAATGTCCATATTTTAATAAAATCCAGAATCAGGCTACATGCACATAAACTGTTGTTTTTGTCCACTTGTTTTCTGTTTTTTTGCGGATGACACACTGACACATCATTTCAATGGACCCTATACACAATGACCTTCTTGTCACTGATCAATAATGAGGTGTATAAAACTCAGAGCTGGTCCTATCCTGTCCTATAGAAATCTGTGGCAAACATGAAAATAACGGATTCCACAATGGGGTCATCCTTGTGCCTTCTGTATTGTGGATCAGTTGCATTAAACACCAATCATTTGAACCCTTTAAAGGTTTGGGACAAGCTAGTGGTATTATTTACCAGACTTCCTTTTACGGATCCACAAAAATGGATGGACTATTTTTGTGGATCCGTATGGCTCGAAAACTGATTACACACTGATGACAGATATATAGCGCCAAATAGGACCTCGGATCTGTTGTTTGGGCCCTGGGAACGCGCATGTCGGCTAAAGTGCTGATACAATACCTGCAATATAAGCAATGGGGGCCAACATATCACTCAGATAGCTCATTGGTTCTTAAACATGAACCATGTGTGTTTTATTTCCCATGCATGTGCTATAGCCTCCTTCACATATACATCTTTTTGTAGAATTAAAGGAAACCTTCCATGAGGACTCTACTATCGAAGATTGATCTGATGGGAGATTCCTCCTGCTGCCTCTGCCCTAATCTGTAATGTAATAATCCTGGAACTAACTTGTTAAAAACTTTATTTTAGTAATATGTAAATTACTGCAGAGGCTACTGGGGGTTGGCCTAGCCTGGCCGGGCACTGAGAGCTAAAGCTAGTACATGCCCCAGTAGCCTCTGCGGTTAATTTACATATTACTAGAATAACGTTTTTAACAAGTTGGTTCCACGATATTAAATTATAGATTAGGGCAGATCAGCAGGGAATCTACCATCACATCTACTTCTGATAGAAGATTCCTCATGGTGGATTCCGTTAAAGAGGAGCACACAAAAATCTCTTTATTGCCCCTATTTCCCCGTACCTCTCTCACTGACAGCGTAGAGGCATACAGTGCAGGGGAGAAGAGACACTGCTGTTCCCCCCGGATGAGCCACCTGAGATTTCCGGACGCCGCGTTCCAATCCCAATGCCTAAATAACTAACTAAGAACTCCCCCCACGTTAGTAGAACTGCCCCACACCCCCCCCCATTATTCGTGTCCCACCAACTTAAAATGTATTGGCATCCTCTGTCTTATAACTTTCATACTATTGTGACTTAAATGGAGGTGGAAATATGGAGCAGGGAGCCGACGGCTTTCTCTATGTGTACAATTGTGTTGAAATGTATTACCTTTGCAGGAAATTGGGACGTATGTCCACTGAATGTACAGCTGGACAGATCCCCCATTTTCTTTTGGTAGGGAGGAATGGCCTGTGATTGGAGTTTATGCCCTTGTAAGTCCATAGATTACAGCATCCTGAGTCGGTGCCGCTGATGTTACCCTCCCAGCAGGGCCGATTCAGCCTTTTTGCTGCCTGGGCGAAAATTCAAATAGCGCCCCCCCCCCCCCACCCCAACTCCGTATACACAGGCCTATTAAAATGTTTATTTCCACACTCTTTGTAATATAGACAATCAACTCACACATACCCATATGTATCAATTGTTTACCTCCTGAGATCAGTATTTAATAAAATTTTTGAACAAATAGTTATAACACAAAAATGACTTAATAAATAACATTCGCTGCCATATTCTGGCTTTGCGTTGGCAACATTTTTAAAAATTCTTTTGTATCTTTAGGATGGTAGAAGTTTAGTAGATTTTTTTTTAAAATTTCCAAATTCATTTTATTAAGGGGCATTTCAAGTGATTTCAATGACCTAAACAACAGATACAAACACATAAATTACAACCATTTAAGAAACTACACCTTCAATTATTCAAATGTCTTTAAGGAGGCTTTATTAACCCTTTAGGTTTTCTTCAAAGTTAAATAAAAATGTAAGGAGGGCCCAGATGGAGAGGTATGCAGCTGGGCACTGTGAAGGGGTTTAATTGTGTTGCAGGTGATTTATGGTGTGGAGGGTCTGTGAAGGAAAATGAGGAGATCGGATACTGATAAGGTGAGCTCCGCCAGGGAATGCTACTTTCTTCTGGGATTTGTCTGTCTGTACTAAAGACTCCACAACAGCAATCGCTGCATATTGTCAGAGTAACAGAAGTCATGACGTCCACAATGTCATGGTGTCTTTATGCACTGCTGCCCATAAACGTTGGGGTACGTCATGGTGGCTTGAGGGTTAATTTGTTCTAGCTAAAAGGATCCTAACTAAATAGTGTATGACCTGTGCAGGGGGGAGCAGGAGAGCACCGCAGAACTTCTGCTGGGTGATAGATCAGGTCACGAGCTGCCTCCTAATCATCCAGGCTGCCATCTGCCGCCCTCTGTGTCCGCCCCTGAAACAACAAGATTTCATCCTGCCTCATGGCAGATGCGGCCCTGCCTCCCAGAGACTTACAGGGTGAATAACAGAGTGTTATTATGAGATCACATAACCCAACTGAGAAGAAGGGCAATAAAAACTAAAAAATATACACAGCAGATAAATTTATAGATGAATTTCTGCAAGTCCTATCGAAAGTCTTAAGAAGGACAGAAAACCCCACAGAAGCCGTCAACACCAAATTCTCCACAAATCAGACGGCTCTTTCTGTAGTATATTCTACATTCCCCTTAAGACATTTCAGAGACTCTGGTCACAGGATTTTAGGGCAAAAAACAAATGTGTGTGCCAAGTATTTAGGACTACTAGCCCATAGAACAAGAAGCCTCAGATCAGTACTATTAGCTCCCTCAGTCCACACTCAATAAACCTGAATATTACGCTGGTTTTATATGTTTCTGGGGCGAACATGTAGACAGCATGGCGCCAAGAGACTCTGAGTATACAGTACGATGGTTGTGCCGTAACAACTAGACTGCGCTGACCATGTGAGGACTCTGGTCCATTTAGTATGATCCAGCTGCACACTGGGGAGTTACAACACACTGCAGTCTGTGCAATCACAAGGCGAGCCAGAACGCCCGAAAAAAACGACCGGATCTGTAGAAAAGTAAAATATAAACTGGATAAAATAGAGCCGAAAAAGACTAATAGGATGCAAACAACTACAAACTAAGAACCTGCTATGTTTTAAAATGGAGACTGACACTTACTCCTGACCTTGCATGTTTATTGATAAGTGTCGGTAATGAGCCCCAGAATCAAGACCCTTGTGTACACTCCCAATATGGTACAAGGAAATTCGTAACATACTTGTCACATTGCTTTGATGCATTATGAAGCAAACATATTTTGAGAATACTGTAACTACACTGATGCAGAAACATACCTTGTTTAATCCCTGAACAGAGTGGTTTTGCTGAAAAAATATAATTATGATAATAGAGGCCTCTCTTCTCTGTGGATGCCCCAGCGCTTCTCCTCATACCCAATTATGCACTGCTCCAGCCTTGTCCTGCCCAGCATAACTGAGAATATGTCATCACTGTGCTGTCCCTGACAGGCAGAAGTAATCAATCGCTGCACCATCCCCAGCTGTTGCGTATGAGTCATCTGGCTCAGGTTGATAGTCCTGCCTGGACTGTTCAAGAGCTCCATGTGTAATGTGTTTCTGTAGGCACCCCGCTTTCCCAATTCCTTAATTTTATAATTGTTTTTGAGCAAAACCACTTTGATCAGGGATTAACAGATATGTTTCTGCATCAGTGTCGCTACAGGCATTCTCAAGGTATGTTTTGGTCACAATGCATAAAACAAATGGTAGATTTTCTTTAATAGCAATTGTATAATTGAGCAGTATATTGTATAAGCAAATAAGACCTCGAAGGAAAGAAAGAGTTGTATGTTCTCTCTGTGTTGCGTGGTTTTCCCCAGGTTCCTCCGGTTTCCTCCCACACATAAAAACGTACTGATAGGTTGTTTAGATTGTGAACCCCATGGGACAGGGACCAATTTGTTATGCTTTGTGCAGCGCTGCGTAATCTGTAGGTGCTATCTAAATAATAATAATTTTATTTATTATTAATACCCCTAGGCTGTCTGAAAAAATAAAAACTGTAACTAAATAGATGAAAAAGTTTAAAAAACGACTGCAATGCATAAATATACTATAAAACAATCATAAACAATCATAAACAATAATAAACATACAGGTATCCTTCCTCCCAAATGTCTGATTGATCAAAAGAATAAAACTACTCCGGTAATAATCCCATATAGTAAATGCTGAAACCGAAAAAATAACATTTTTCAAGCAATAAAAACTGTAAAAAAGATATCAAGGTCATACAATTTCAATGAACACATCAGCTCGCATTACGCTGAAATATAAAAAAGTTATAAGTGTCTGAAAATGGCAATGCAGAGAAATTTTTTTTTTGGCAGAGTTTTTTACATTTATTTAGGTACTAAGACTTAGGTTTTTTTGGCGTTGACCAAAAATATTTGGATGTGTCATCGGGATGTGTCAGTGAAAAACAGCGCACAAGAAAATGGCGTAATGTGTAGTTTTCATTAATTTCATCACATTTGGATTTTTTTTCAGCTTCCCGTTGTTGCATGGGTATAAATAGTGCCAGTAGGAGTAACTTGTCCTGCAGAAAAGACCTAAAATAATAAGAAGAGTGGTGTAAAAAATTCAAAAATTCAAAAAACAACAGAAACATGCTGCCAGCAATGAGTTGTAATGGGGAAGTGCTGGGTATCTTTTGGCAACATATAGAAAAGAAAATGGGGGTACTAGTAAACATGGCCACACCCCCATAGCCTAATTTGCATAAGGATAGAAGTAATCATTTTCTCTAAAATAATGGATCAAACATAAAGCACAGATCAAATACATCAACGTCACCCATCTGACCTGAACTAATCACACATTCATTCCTCCCCTTTACTTACTGTACTTCTCATTGGCTGTGTAATGGCTGATACAGGGCTGCATCTGACATAACTTGGATGAAAATCCGGCCTCAGGCGGCAGGTTGCAGACCCTGTTCGTGGTTGCAGGATCATCAGCAATATGGACTTGCCAAACCCTGGCAAGTGCATACTACCGCCAAAATCTATTGCATCAGCGTCTTTAGACACCAATGTAATTGACAGTAGAGAGGCACAACCCAGACCCACTTTGCATGACACAGGCTGCCATGTTGCATCACACGTGTGCCAGCCGTGTCCCCACAGTGAAGACACTGCTGCTGGAGAAGAGGAGGAGATGTCAGGGGCACGGAGCACTCGTGCTGGAGCCTGAAGGTAACTAATAGTTATTTTTTTATAAATGGGCTTGTATATACAGTAGTATCTATGGGTCTGTCTGTATATATACCTGTGCGGGTGGGGATCCCTGTTTACTACCTATAGGTTGGGCGCTGCCTGTATATACTCTATATGAGGGAGGCTGTCGGCTGTTTAATACCATCTATGGGAGGGTCTGTCTGTATAAAATATCTATGGGGCCAGGTGTGGCTGTACATACTATCTATGGGAGTCTGCCTTTTATATTAATTATGGGTGTGTCCTCCCTGTATATACTATCCATGAGGGTGTATGGCTGTAATACATACTATGGAAGGGCCTGCCGGTATATAATATCTGGGGGATTTGGCTGTATGTACTATCTATGGAGGGGTTTTGCTGTATATACTATCTATAAGAAGGGTCTAGCTGTATATACTGTTTATATTAATTAGGGGGGGTCTTTACAACTTTAATTTATTCTGGTGACTATGTGTTAGGATGTTTTATTTTGTTGTCAGTTTGTGTTGTGAGGGGTATAATTATTTAGACCACTGTTATCCAGTGACTTTACTGTAAATGACCGTGGTATTTTTAGGTGCACAGTGTGGGAATTTGCTGAAGGGAGCTGAAGACATCTGGCAGAGAATTCAGCAGTGAAAATCAATGCCAGGAGAATCATAATGAAGTCCTCTTCCAGAGGGAGCAGATCATCACATATAATGTACTATAATGCCACTAATGTCGGTTGTCACTGACTAGTGTGTAATCATTATGTGTAATGTCAGTCACAGGTGTCAGTGATCTGTGGTGCTGGCTGGTGATGTTATCAATTGTTAGTAATGTTGTCAGTACATGCTTTTTAAAAGTTTTCCTGCAATTTGGTGAGAGAATATAGCAGGGGATCAAGATGGGCACCTTGGTGGGGGGAGGGGGTGCATTTAAATGTTTGCATAGGCACCAAAGGGGCCAGAATCGACCCTGGGCTGAATAAATGATGGATCAGCACTGTTGGGTCGCATCACGAATCTTTTGTCTCTGCCCATTTTATGTTTTGCATCTATTCTACTATTATTCTACACCTTTATTGTCTTGTTTTCTATGAACCCGGCAGAGATACGGCTGATATGAGATAATGATATTAACAATCCCATTCTTCAAGCGTTATTCTGAGTTAATCAGCACGGTAATGCAGAAAATCCTTGGAAAAGCTCTGTCGTAGGGTATAAGATTCCCCCGTTTTTTTTTAGCACATATTATTTAGAAAAAAAAAGCCATAGGTTTTGAATTTCATTGTGGCTTCAAGTCACAACAGGATAAGAACTGGCGATGCTGCGTTAGATTACAGTGCGGTCTCGCTTCAGCGTGAGATCGCGCAAGACCTGATCCTTTGTGCAATTGAAAAGCAGAAAATTAAACCTTTGTCATTTAAAGGTGCAATCTCCCAGAGTTTGCAAGAAAGGAAAGTAAAATAAAAACTGCTCCACGTTGTCCTTTTTCAATAATTGGAATTAGGTTGAGGGATTTACTCTTTACAGACCAAAGTGGATGAACCTGCGGTATTCACTCCTGATATGCTTATTATCCGCTGACAGAACATTGCTCGTTCTATGAGGATGTTTCCCTGACATATATGTCGTATATAGTCAAGTCGCTGGTTTGTGATGACAACGCTTAGTTTGAGAGCCCCTGTGCTGAGAAAAAAATGTTATAGAGCAGAGGAGCTGAGAAGATTGTACAAATGTCCTATCTGCAGACAGCATGTTATAGAGTAGTAAGAGCTGAGCAGATTGTACATAGTGTCCTATCTGCAGGCAGCATGTATAGAGCAGAAGGAGCTGAGCAGTTGTAATAGTGTCCTATCTGCAGGCAGCATGTTATAGAGCAGGAGGAGCTGAGAATTTGCCACATGTATATATCCGCAGCAGCATGTTATAGAGCTGCAGGAGCGAGCAGATTGAATATATGTCCTATCTGCCGGCCGCATGTTTAGAGCAGGAGGAGCTGAGGCATATCTCACGTGTCCTATCTGCAGGCAGCATGTTGTGAGCAGGAGAGCTGAGAAGATTGTACATAGTGTCCTATCTGGATTAGGAGGAGCTGAAAAGCTGTATATAGTATCCTATGTTCATGTTATAGTATAGTAAAAACTTAGAAGTGCTGTTATCGGTTGTTTTATGTAGAGTTTCTCTAAGTGAGTGCACTACGGCTAGTGCTGTTATTGGATACACTATGGATAGTGCTGTTATTGGATACACTGTGGATAGTGCTGTTATTGGATACACTGTGGATAGTGCTGTTATTGGATACACTGTGATAGTACTGTTATTCGGTGCTCTATGGATAGTACTGTTATTGGATACACTGTGGATAGTGCTGTTATTCGGTGCTCTATGGATAGTACTGTTATTGGATACACTGTGGATAGTGCTGTTATTCGGTGCTCTATGGATAGTACTGTTATTGGGTGCTCTATGGATAGTGCTATTATTGGTGTCTCTTGGATAGTACTGTGTTGGCTCTATGGATAGTACTGTTGTGGGTACTCTATGGATAGTACTGTTGTTGGGTGCTCTATGGATAGTGCTATTATTAAATACACTATTGTTAGTGCTGTTATTGGATACACCATTGTTACTGCTGTTATTGGATACACTATTGATAGTGCTGTTATTTGGGTGCTCTATGGATAGTGCTGTTATTGGATACACTATGGATAGTGCTGTTATTGGATACACTATGGATAGTACTGTTATTGGGTGCTCTATGGATAGTACTGTTATTGGGTGCTCTATGGATAGTACTGTTATTGGGTGCTCTATGGATAGTGCTGTTATGGGTGCTCTATGGTAAAGTGCTGTATTGGGTGCTCTATGGAAAGTGGCTTGTATTGGGTGCTCTATGGAAAGTGCTGTTATTGGGTACACTATGGATAGTGCTGTTATTGGATACACTATTGATAGTACTGTTATTGGGTGCTCTATGGATAGTACTGTTATTGGGTGCTCTATGGATAGTGCTATTATTGGGTGCTCTATTGATAGTGCTGTTATTGGATACACTATGGATAGTGCTGTTATTGGGTGTCTCTATGTATGCTGTTATTGGGTACACTAGGATAGTGCTGTTATTGGATACACTATGAATAGTGCTGTTATTGATACACTATTGTTAGTGCTGTATTGGGTGCTCTATGGATAGTACGTTTTGGATACACTGTGATAGTACTGTTATTGGGTGCTCAATGGATAGTGCTGTTATTGGATACACTAGGGATAGTGCTGTTATTGGATACACTATTGTTAGTGCTGTTTATGGATATACTATTGTTAGTGCTGTTATTGGATAACTATGTTAGTGCTGTTATTGGATACACTATTGTTATGGTGTTATCGGATACACATTGTTAGTGCTGTTATTGGATACATAATGGATAGTGCTGTTATTGGATACACTATGGATAGTGCTGTTATTGGGTGCTCTATGGAAAGTGCTGTTATTGGGTACACTATGGATAGTGCTGTTATTGGATACACTATTGATAGTACTGTATTGGGTCTCTATGGATAGTACTGTTATTGGGTGCTCTATGGATAGTGCTATTATTGGGTGCTCTATTGATAGTGCTATTATTGGATACACTATGGATAGTGCTGTTATTGGGTGTCTCTATGGATAGTGCTGTTATTGGGTACACTATGATGTGTCTGGTTATTGGTACACTATGAATAGTGCTGTTATTGGATACACTATTGTTAGTGCTGTTATTGGGTGCTCTATGGATAGTACTGTTTTTGGATACACTGTGGATAGTACTGTTATTGGGTGCTCAATGGATAGTGCTGTTATTGGATACACTGGGATATATCTGTTATTGGATACACTATTGTTAGTGCTGTTATTGGATACACTATTGTTAGTGCTGTTGTTGGATATACTATTGTTAGTGCTGTTATTGGATACACTATTGTTAGTGCTGTTATCGGATACACTATTGTTAGTGCTGTTATTGGATACACAATGGATAGTGCTGTTATTGGATACACTATGGATAGTGCTGTTATTGGATACACTATTGTTAGTGCTGTTATTGGATACACTATTGTTAGTGCTGTTATTGGATACACTATGGATAGTGCTGTTATTGGATACACTATGGACAGTGCTGTTATTGGATACACTATTGTTATGCTGTTATTGGATACCTATTGTTACTGGGGGGTGTGAGGTGTACTACTGAGATTGCTTTTCTTGGATGTGCTCTATGTGTTATTGGATACACTATTGTTAGTGCTGTTATTGGGTGCTCTATGGATAGTACTGTTATTGGATACACTGTGGATAGTACTGTTATTGGGTGCTCTATGGATAGTGCTGTTATTGGATACACTGTGGATAGTGCTGTTATTGGGTGCTCTATGGATAGTGCATTATTGGTGCTCTATGGATAGTATGTGTTGGGTGCTCTATGGATAGTACTGTTGTTGGGTAGCTCTATGGATAGTACTGTGGTTGGGTGCTCTATGGATAGTGCTATGTATTAAATACACTATTGTTAGTGCTGTTATTGGATACACCATTGTTACTGCTGTTATTGGATACACTATTGATAGTGCTGTTATTGGGTGCTCTATGGATAGTGCTGTTATTGGATACACTATGGATAGTGCTGTTATTGGATACACTATGGATAGTGCTGTTATTGGGTGCTCTATGGATAGTGCTGTTATTGGGTGCTCTATGATATTACTGTTTTGGGTGCTCTATGGATAGTGTCTGTTATGGGTGCTCTATGGTAAAGTGCTGTATTGGGTGCTCTATGCATAGTGCTGTTATTGGGTGCTCTATGGAAAGTGCTGTTATTGGATGCACTATGGATAGTGCTGTTATTGGATACACTATGGATAGTGCTGTTATTGGGTGCTCTATGGATAGTACTGTTATTGGGTGCTCTATGGATAGTGCTGTTATTGGGTGCTCTACGGCTAGTGCTATTTGGATACACTATGGATAGTGCTGTTATTGGGTGTCTCTATGGTATGCTGTTATTGGGTACACTAGGATAGTGCTGTTATTGGATACACTATGAATAGTGCTGTTATTGATACACTATTGTTAGTGCTGTATTGGGTGCTCTATGGATAGTACTGTTTTGGATACACTGTGATAGTACTGTTATTGGGTGCTCAATGGATAGTGCTGTTATTGGATACACTAGGGATAGTGCTGTTATTGGATACACTATTGTTAGTGCTGTTATTGGATATACTATTGTTAGTGCTGTTATTGGATATACTATTGTTAGTGCTGTTATTGGATACACTATTGTTATGGCTGTTATCGGATACACATTGTTAGTGCTGTTATTGGATACATAATGGATAGTGCTGTTATTGGATACACTATGGATAGTGCTGTTATTGGGTGCTCTATGGAAAGTGCTGTTATTGGGTACACTATGGATAGTGCTGTTATTGGATACACTATTGATAGTACTGTTATTGGGTGCTCTATGGATAGTACTGTTATTGGGTGCTCTATGGATAGTGCTGTTATTGGGTGCTCTATTGATAGTGCTGTTATTGGATACACTATGGATAGTGCTGTTATTGGGTGCTCTATGGATAGTGCTGTTATTGGGTACACTATGATGTGTCTGTTATTGGATACACTATGGATAGTGCTGTTATTGGATACACTATTGTTAGTGCTGTTATTGGGTGCTCTATGGATAGTACTGTTATTGGATACACTGTGGATAGTACTGTTATTGGGTGCTCTATGGATAGTGCTGTTATTGGATACACGGGATATTCTGTTTTTGGATTACACTATTGTAGTCTGTTATTGGAACATTGTTAGTGTCTGTTGTTGGATATACTATTGTTAGTGCTGTTTTGGATACACTATTGTTAGTGCTGTTATCGGATCACTATTGTTAGTGCTGTATTGGATACACAATGGATAGTGCTGTTTTGGATACACTATGGATAGTGCTGTTATTGGATACACTATTGTTGTGCGTTATTGGATCCCTATTGTAGTGCTAGTTATGGATACAATGGATATGCTGTTATTGGATACACTATGGATATGGCTGTTATTGGATACACTATTGTTAGTGCTGTTATTGGATACACTATTGTTACTGTCTATGAGTGTTTAGGCTCTATGGATAGTGCTGTTATTGGGTGCTCTATGGATAGTGCTGTATTGGTGTGCTCTATGGATAGTGCTGTTATTGGGTGCTCTATGATAGTGCTTTATTGGGTACACATTGCTGGTCTTTAGTCGGTGTACTGATACTAGTATGAGCACCCTGTGGTTATCACACAAGAATTGCAATAACCTCAAACTTTTTGACACTTTTACAAAGTTTATGCTTCTGTAATGAAGCGGGTGAAGTGGTCCAATACATTGTCATTTATTTTTAGTTCACAGCCCCTTTATCTGATGGTTTTTATTTGTAGTATTTTTCTGCACGCCATCATTATTTCTCCACGTAGAAGGTGTGCTTGAGCTGTCACACTCAGTGTCTTATCACAAATCCCCCCCTGTTAACAGGTCCGTCCAACATTAGCTGCGGCTTTCATTCCTCTGCGATAACAATGAAAGTGACTATATTGGGTCACTCTAATATGTAACCTTGTACATTTAAGTGCTGTAGGAAACGCGGGGATATAACTAATTGGTGATCCTGATCAGCGCCTATTTTCAAAGCCATCAGCTGATTTCCAAGGCTATTAGTGTCACCGTATGCAGCCAAAGAAATGATTGCTACACAAGAATGGCCATGCCGAAATAATTATCACAGGCTCCTTGGCTGACTTTTATGCTCGCTGTATTATTGGGTTCAGCTGAGGCTCCATTGTCACGTTCTAACAAGAGCATAACATTCATCATCAGTCTGATGCAGGATGTGATCCACTTTAGCTCATGCCAATTTTTCCCCCGGTGTCTGCTATCAATCTCTGTCCATGTTCCTTTGTTCAGCAGAATCTCATCACGATGTTGGATTCGTATGGGAGTTTCTTTGGGCCTCGCTCCAAAGTCACAGAGATGTGAAGCAGACACTTCTGTCCTCATTGTTTGAGATAGACAACAATATTTGAAGCATGGGGCACATTTACTTCCCGTCCAGTTGACGCCGCCGATCCGGAATGTCTGACGAGTATTCAGAACTGCCGTGATTCACTAAGATCGTGCGCCCGATATCCTGCATGCGTCCCTTCCCCGCTGTGGTCTGCCGGAGTTCACCTTCTTCTTCCGATGTATGTCAGTGCTGATCTTGCGACACACAATCATTTTAAATTCTGCGGTTTGTCTGATCATCCGGTTGTCCGACGACCACGCCCCGTTTTCTGTCGCATGAAAGCCGGCGCCGATGCGCCACAATCTGATCCGCCACAATTCGGGAAACCCACGAAAATGTGTCCGTCTGACCCTTAGTAATGTGCCTCAATGAGTCCAAGCTTTGAAGTTGCAACCACATAATAGCTTATTTCTCATGGGGCCGCGGATAGTAACCCCGACTGGGTAAAGACGGTTGTCTTCAAAAGAACATAGAATTTCAATTAGGCTTTATACGTTCACTCTTAAGGCCCAATCTCCCCCCGCAACAGCCCAGGCTGGCAAATTCTACATTACCAATTATAGATCGTGGAAGGATCGCATTCCAACCTTAGGTGAGGAGGACATTGCTGACATGTGCTCCTTCCATCTTAAAGTGTCTCCATCAGTCAATAATGAATGATACAATTGTATACTTTATTCATCAAGCCTATTTGACCCCCACCATGGATGGGTTGTGTACCAACATCTGCTTTCCGCGCTGGGCATGACTAGGTGCTGACTTATGGCACTGAATTGGAGCTGCCCCACTATACAGGCATTCTGGAGAAGTGTGATTGAATTTTTGTCCTCCACCTCCCTCAGTACAGCTCTTCCCGGAGATATTCCTTTTGGGCCTAATCCTGAAGACCATTGGCCTCTGTATCTAATTATTTCTGCCCCCAAGTGCATTGCAAAGAGGTGGTATGCTCCTAACTCTCCTACTATTAGTATGTGGAAGCACCCATTAATCAAATTCTTCCATACGTAAGGATTATATATATAAAGCATAGAAAGCACCCTAACAAATGTATATGGTGCGATTTAATGACACTAAGTACTCGTTCCCCAGGTTTAGAGTGCAATGGAGGACCTACCAACCAACCGGTTAAACCGCCCCATAACCGGTATCCATATCTACTCACTCCAATTGTTACTGTGATACTTTACCGGAAGGGACATCCCTGGGATTAAGTCTCCATTAGGGTTTGTTCCCTGGAAGTAGACACTGCACTGGACTACTCTCTTTGGTTTTCTATATTTGGATTATACTTATGTGAATTCTGTTTGACTGAATTTCATGACCATATGGAGAAAAAAGAAAGACTATTATACTGCACTTATAGAATGTTTAATGTTATTTGAAAGATGTAACCTACTCCCTTATACTAGATCTTTGTAATGGTAAATAGTTAAATGCACTATGTATCTAGAATGTCATGATGGTTTTCAATGTGCTGTTTTTCACCGGTTTATTTCAATAAAGCAGTTTAAAAAAAAAACATAAGCTATGAAGGCCCCAACCAATGTCTCATTCACTCTTCACCTTCACTTAAAAAAGTAGGGTGAACTTTGGAAACATTCTAAAACTTTGCAAAATGTATTACTTGAATGCTCTAATAGCTTATCATTCCATGACAGAGCGGCTCGTCCGCTTGAAACGCGTAGGAACATGGATCAACACGTGTGATAATGAAAATTTGAGCGCATAAAAGTCTGAAAATTCACTGAAGTTGGCTGGACCACTATATTTTCTTCTTTCTAATAGTCTTGCCATAATTCACACCATAAAATTGACATAAGAGAATTGAAACTCCCCCCTAAATGTATAGATGTTGTGGAAGAGTATCCTTGTCTGAAGTCTCTCTCTTCTTTCGGGAAAGTCACTGAGCTTTGCCCTTCAGGGCATGTATAGTGTAACTACAAGCTTGTGCCATACAATTATTTTTTCAGTAACAAATTTCATTAAAAATGCAAAGGGAACATGTGAAGTATTACTAAAAATCTGACCATCCATACTATAAAAGTTAAACAAACCTGTACCCTGCAGTATTAGTAGGTTTTTACATCTCCGGTGTCAGATGTGTGGGCGAGGTGTCACAGTCCTCAGTATAGAACCCAAGTGCTAATAAGTGCTCATCCTAAGAGGTCAAGATTCTCTCACCTTTCCTGTGCAGACATTGTGGACAAATATTTGTGAATTCAACCTTTCACAGACAAAGGAAGACAACTTTTACCTGATTAAAAATATTCTTATTATTTGTACATATATATTATATATAAACTGAGTGTATGTGTGTGTAAGTCTGCTAAAGGAATCTGCTCATCTCGCGTTTACAATCACCAAATTTTGCACAGCCAACCACGTGACTCAGAGAACACATCATAGACTCGGTTTTTGAGCCAAAATTTCACCCCACACTTTCCAAAATCCACTATTACCCACCACATACAGGAACCATTGTTGCTGCTGCTGCGGTAGTTGGAAGCTGAGCCGTGATTGGTTCCAGTTTTGCCACAGGTCATTAACCAGTTCGCGACTGCATGGTTACGGCGCGGTCGAGTCGCACCGCTGGAGAGGGCTCACGGGCTGAGCCCTCTCCATAGCCGGTAAGTCTTTGCTGCATATGCGCAAAGGCTTACCGGTAACACCGTGCGTCATCAGGGGCGGCAATCCGTCTCCATGGTAGCCTCGGGTCTTCGAAGCTATTTCGTTTACCCCGTCATTACAATCTGCTGATACCACATTGTAATGAATGAGGAGGAAAATCCCCATAACTGCCATACTGTAGTATGGGCAGTATATGATAGGATCGATCAGACAACCTAGGGTTAAAGTACCTAGGGAGTCTGAAAAATAGTAAAAAAAAAGTTAAAAAAAAAAAAATTATAATAAAAAAAACCTAAAATTTCAAATCACCCCCCTTTCCCTAGAACTGACCATAAATTACAGTAAATAAACAGTAAAAATCATAACAAATCAGGTATCGACGCGCCCGAAAATGCCCGATCTATCAAAATATGATAACGGTTTTTCAATGCGTTTAACCCCGTAACGGAAAATACGCCCAAAGTCCAAAATGGCACATTTTGACATTTTGAAAAATATAAAAAAATCTATAAAAGTGATCAAAGTCGTACATCCTAAAAATGATACATTGAAATATTATCAAATTTCGCAAAAATTACACAACCCACAGATCCGTACACCTAAGTATAAAAAAGTTATTAGCGCCAGAAGTTGGCAAAATCAAAAAAAATTTTTTAATTTTAATTTTTAAGTTTTTAATTTTGTAAATGTATGAAAACATTATAAAACCTATACAAATTTGTATCTCCCTTAATCGTACCGACCCAAAGAATAAAGTAGACATGTCATTTGGGGCGCTCAGTGAAAGACGCAATATCCAAGCCCACAAGAAAATGGCGCAAATGCGTTTTTCACCATTTTCACTGAATTTGGAATTTTTTTCCCACTTCCGAGTACATGACATGGAATATTTAATACCATCACTATAAGTGCAATTTGTTACACAAAAACAAGCCATCAGACAGCACTTTACGTGTAAATAAAACAGTTATAGATTTTTGAAGGTGGGGAGTGAAAAATGGATATGAAAAAACAGGAAGGGCCCGGTCCTTAACCGGTTAATATGAGCTCTGAGCTTTGATTGTTACTACAGGCAATGAGCATAAGACGCTATGTGTGAACGTAAGATGGATAGATATGCAGATATAGGGGGAGTTTTATCAGAAAGTCGGGTAAAACTTTTCCAGTTGCGCATGAAACCAATCAGAGATCAAGCTATATATCACGAGACGGTCAGAACAGTATCACAGTCTATAGATACATAGAATATTTTTTGTTAACCCATTCTATTTTGTTATAGCTAGAGCGTTATTTATTATCCCAAGCACAAGATAGTATATATATATATATATATCTATATATATATATATATATTTGATAATATATATAAAAGCTGAGTGGATGTGTGTTTGTATTTTGTCCACCATAGCAATCTGCACCGTTTTTTTTAAAATCACCAAATTTTGCCTAGTCACTCCTGATATTTGAGCCAAATTTTTCACCCCACACCCACGATTTCCAAAGTCCACTCATTATCCACCATATGCAGGAGCCATTGGGGTCATTTACTAAGGGCCCGATTCGCGTTTTCCCAACGTGTTACCCGAATATTCCGATTGCGTAGTTGTACACTGAATTGCCCGGATTTTGGCGCACGCGATCGGAGGGTGACGCACGGCGCGCATGCGCACGACGGAAATCGGGGGCGTGGCCGAAACAAAAACCCGACGTATTCGGAAAAAACCGCCACATTAGAACGGAAAATGTGTCGCTCGGGACGCGCTTACCTTCACCACTCAGCGCAGCCGGTGAACTCCAGCGCGTTCAGATGCACAGGCACAGCAGCGCCAGCTGGTGGACGGCGGAGGAACTGCCTTATTAAATCCCGGCCGGACCCGAATCCAGACGAGGAACGCGCTGCTGGATCGCGAATGGACTGGTAAGTAAATCTATCGCCCCATTGTCTGCTGGCTGCTGTGGCAATTAGAAGCTGAGTTATGATTGGTTGCTATTCTGCCACAGGTCATTAATATGAGCTCTGAGCTTTGATTGGTTACTATCGGGTATAGAGTATAGATACTTTGTGTGAGGTAAGTTGGATAGGTCATAAGCAAATAGGGGAATATTTCTCGGATAGTGCTGTTATTGGGTGCTCTATGGATAGTGCTGTTATTGGGTACACTATTGCTGGTCTTTAGTCGGGTGACTGATACTAGTATGAGCACCCTGTGGTTATCACACAAGAATTGCAATAACCTCAAACTTTTTGACACTTTTACAAAGTTTATGCTTTCTGTAATGAAGCTGGTGAAGTGGTCCAATACATTGTCATTTATTTTTAGTTCTACAGCCCCTTTATCTGATGGTTTTATTTGTAGTATTTTTCTGCACGCCATCATTATTTCTCCACGTAGAAGGTGTGCTTGAGCTGTCACACTCAGTGTCTTATCACAAATCCCCCCCAGTGTTAACAGGTCCAGTCCAACATTAGCTGCGGCTTTCATTCCTCTGCGATAACAATGAAAGTGACTATAATTGGGTCACTCTAATATGTAACCTTGTACATGTTAAGTGCTGTAGGAAACGCGGGGATATAACTAATTGGTGATCCTGATCAGCGCCTATTTTCAAAGCCATCAGCTGATTTTCCAAGGCTATTAGTGTCACCGTATGCAGCCAAAGAAATGATTGCTAGCACAAGAATGGCCATGCCGAAATAATTATCACAGGCTCCTTGGCTGACTTTTCTGCTCGCTGTATTATTGGGTTCAGCTGAGGCTCCATTGTCACGTTCTAACAAGAGCATAACATTCATCAGTCTGATGCAGGATGTGATCCACTTTAGCTCATGCCAATTTTTCCCCCGGTGTCTGCTATCAATCTCTGTCCATGTTCCTTTGTTCAGCAGAATATCATCACTGATGTTGGATATTCGTATGGGAGTTTCTTTGGGCCTCGCTCCAAAGTCACAGAGATGTGAAGCAGACACTTCTGTCCTCATTGTTTGAGATAGACAACAATATTTGAAGCAATGGGGCACATTTACTTACCCGTCCAGTTGACGCCGCCGATCCGGAATGTCTGACGAGTATTCAGAACTGCCGTGATTCACTAAGATCGTGCGCCCGATATCCTGCATGCGTCCCTTCCCCCGCTGTGGTCTGCCGGAGTTCACCTTCTTCTTCCCGATGTATGTCAGTGCTGATCTTGCGACACAATTTCATTTTTAAATTCTGCGGTTTGTCTGAATCAGTCCGGTTGTCCGACGACCACGCCCCCGTTTTCTGTCGCATGAAAGCCGGCGCCGATGCGCCACAATCTGATCGCGCCACAATTCGGGAAACCCGACGAAAATGTGTCCGTCTGACCCTTAGTAAATGTGCCTCAATGAGTCCAAGCTTTGAAGTTGCAACCACATTAATAGCTTATTTTCTCATGGGGCCGCGGATAGTAACCCCGACTGGGTAAAGACGGTTGTCTTCAAAAGAAAACATAGAATTTCAATTAGGCTTTATACGTTCACTCTTAAGGCCCAATCTCCCCCCCGCAACAGCCCAGGCTGGCAAATTCTACATTACCAATTATAGATCGTTGGAAGGATCGCATTCCAACCTTAGGTGAGGAGGACATTGCTGACATGTGCTCCTTCCATCTTAAAGTGTCTCCATCAGTCAATAATGAAATGATACAATTGTACTTTATTCATCAAGCCTATTTGACCCCCACCATGGATGGGTTGTGTACCAACATCTGCCTTTCCGCGCTGGGCATGACTAGGTGCTGACTTATGGCACATGAATTGGAGCTGCCCCACTATACAGGCATTCTGGAGAAGTGTGATTGAATTTTTGTGCTGCTACCTCCCTCAGTACAGCTCTTCCCGGAGATATGCCTTTTGGGCCTAATCTCTGAAGGCCTCTGTATCTAAATTATTTCTGCCCCCGAAGTGCATTGCAAAGAGGTGGTATGCTCCTAACTCTCCTACTATTAGTATGTGGAAGCACCCGATTAATCAAATTCTTCCATACGTAAGGATTATATATATATAAGCATAGAAAGCACCCTAACAAATGTATATGGTGCGATTTAATAGACACTAAGTACTCGTTCCCCAGGTTTAGAAGTGCAATGGAGGACCTACCAACCAACCGGTAAACCGCCCCATCACCGGCATCCATATCTACTCCAATTGTTACTTTGATACTTTAACCGGAAGGGACATCCCTGGGATTAAGTCTCCATTAGGGTTTGTTCCCTGGAAGTATGACACTGCACTGACTACTCTCTTTGGGTTTTCTATATTTGGGTTATACTTATGTGAATTCTGTTTGACTGAATTTCATGACCATATCGAGAAAGAGAAGAAAGACTATTATACTGCACTTTAAGAATTTGTCATGATATTTGAAAGATGTAACCTACTCCCTTATACTAGATCTTTGTAATGGTAAATAGTAAATGCACTATGTATCTAGAATGTCATGATGGTTTTCAATGTGCTGTTTTTCACGGTTTATTTCAATAAAGCAGTTTAAAAAAAAAACATAAGGCTATGAAGGCCCCAACCAATGTCTCATTCACTCTTCACCTTAAAAAAGTAGGGTGAACTTTGGAAACATTCTAAAACTTTGCAAAATGTATTACTTGAATGCTCTAAATAGCTTAGTCATTCCGCTTGAAACGCGTAGGAACAATAGATCAACACTGTGGATGAATGAAAATTTGACGCAATAAAAGTCTGAAAATTCACTGAAGTTGGCTGGACCACTATATTTTCTTCTTTTCTAAATAGCTGTGCCATAATTACACCATAAAATTGACATAAGAGAATTGATAACTCCGCCCTAAATGTATAGATGTTGTGGAAGAGTATCCTTGTCTGAAGTCTCTCTTCTTTCGGGAAAGTCACTGAGCTTTGCCCTTCAGGGGCATGTATAGTGTAACTACAAGCTTTGTGCCAATACAAATTATTTTTTTACAGTAACAAATTTCATTAAAAAATGCAAAGGGAACATGTGAAGTATTACATAAAAATCTGACCATCCATACTATATAAAAGGTTAAACAAACCTGTACCCTGCAGTATTAGTAGGTTTTTACATCTCCGAGTGTCAGATGTGTGGGCGAGGTGTCACAGTCCTCAGTATAGAACCCAAGTGCTAATAAGTGCTCATCCTATAGAGGTCAAGATATCTCTCACCTTTCCTGTGCAGACATTGTGGACAAATATGTTGTAATGAATTCAACCTTTCACAGACAAAGGGAAAGACAACTTTTACCTGATTAAAAATATTCTTATTATTTGTACATATATATATATATAAAGCTGAGTGTATGTGTGTGTAAGTCTGCTAAAGGAATCTGCATCTCGCGTTTACAATCACCAAATTTTGCACAGCCAACCACTGTGACTCAGAGAACATCATAGACTCGGTTTTGAGCCAAAATTTTCACCCCACACTTTCCAAAATCCACTTATTACCCACCACATACAGGAACCATTGTTTGCTGCTGCTGCGGTAGTTGGAAGCTGAGCCGTGATTGGTTCCAGTTTTGCCACAGGTCATTAACCAGTTCGCGACTGCATGGTTACGGCGGCGGTCGAGTCGCACCGCATGGAGAGGGCTCACGGGCTGAGCCCTCTCCATAGCCGGTAAGTCTTTGCTGCATATTGCAGCAAAGGCTTACCGGTAACACCCGTGACGTCATCAGGGGGCGGCAATCCGTCTCCATGGTAGCCTCGGGTCTTCCGAAGGCTATTTCGTTTTAACCCCGTCATTACAATCTGCTGATAGCACATTGTAATGAATGAGGAGGAAAATCCCCATATACTGCCATACTGTAGTATGGCAGTATATGATAGGATCGATCAGACAACCTAGGGTTAAAGTACCCTAGGGAGTCTGAAAAATAGTAAAAAAAAAAAGTTAAAAAAAAAAAATTATAATAAAAAAACCTAAAATTTCAAATCACCCCCCTTTCCCTAGAACTGACATAAATATACAGTAAATAAACAGTAAAAATCATAAACAAATCAGGTATCGACGCGCCCGAAAATGCCCGATCTATCAAAATATGATAACGGTTTTTCAATGCGTTTAACCCCGTAACGGAAAATAGCGCCCAAAGTCCAAAATGGCACATTTTTGACATTTTGAAAAATATAAAAAAATCTATAAAAAGTGATCAAAAGGTCGTACAGTCCTAAAAATGATATCATTGAAAATATTATCAAATTTCGCAAAAAATTACACAACCCACAGATCCGTACACCTAAGTATAAAAAAGTTATTAGCGCCAGAAGTTGGCAAAATCAAAAAAAATTTTTTAATTTTAATTTTTAAGTTTTAATTTTTGTAAATGTATGAAAAAATTATAAAACCTATACAAATTTAGTATCCCCTTAATCGTACCGACCCAAAGAATAAAGTAGACATGTAATTTGGGGAGCTCAGTGAAAGACGCAATATCCAAGCCCACAAGAAAATGGCGCGAATGCGTTTTTTCACCATTTTCACTGAATTTGGAATTTTTTTCCCACTTCCGAGTACATGACATGGAATATTTAATACCATCACTATGAAGTGCAATTTGTTACACAGAAAACAAGCCATCAGACAGCACTTTACGTGTAAAAATAAAACAGTTATAGATTTTTGAAGGTGGGGAGTGAAAAATGGATATGAAAAAACAGGAAAGGGCCCGGTCCTTAACCGGTTAATATGAGCTCTGAGCTTTGATTGGTTACTACAGGCAATGAGCATAAGACGCTTATGTGTGAAGTAAGATGGATAGAGATGCAGATATAGGGGGAGATTTATCAGAAAAGTCTGAGGTAAAACTGTTCCAGTTGCGCATGGAAACCAATCAGAGATCAGCTGATATCACAGAGACGGTCAGAGACAGTATGACACAGTCTATAGATACATATAGAATATTTTTTGTTAACCCATTCTATTTTGTTATAGCTAAGAGCAGTTATTTATTATCCCAAGCTACAGATAGTATATATATATATATATATATATATATATATATATATATATATGTTGATAATATATATAAAGCTGAGTGGATGTGTGTTTGTATTTATGTCCACCATAGCAATCTGCACCGTTGTTTTAAAAATCACCAAATTTTGCCTAGTCACTCTCTGAGATTTTGAGCCAAAATTTTCACCCCACGATTTCCAAAGTCCACTCATTATCCACCATATGCAGGAGCCATTGGGGGTCATTTACTAAGGGCCCGATTCGCGTTTTCCCAACGTGTTACCCGAATATTTCCGATTTGCGTAGAATTGTACCTGAATTGCCCCGGGATTTTGGCGCACGCGATCGGATTGTGACGCATCGGCGCCGGCATGCGCACGACGGAAATCGGGGGCGTGGCCGAACAAAAACCCGACGTATTCGGAAAAACCGCCACATTTAAGAACGGAAAATGTGTCGCTCGGGACGCGCTTACCTTCACTCAGCGCGAGCCGGTGAACTCCAGCGCGTTCAGATGCACAGGCACAGCAGCGCCAGCTGGTGGACGGCGGAGGAACTGCCTTATTAAATCCCGGCCGGACCCGAATCCAGAGCAGAGAACGCGCTGCTGGATCGCGAATGGACTGGGTAAGTAAATCTGCCCCATTGTCTGCTGCTGCTGTGGCAATTAGAAGCTGAGTTATGATTGGTTGCTATTCTGCCACAGGTCATTAATATGAGCTCTGAGCTTTGATTGGTTACTAGAGGTAATAGAGTATAAGATACTTATGTGTGAGGTAAGATGGATAGGGATACAGAGATAGGGGAATATTTCTCAGAAATGTCTGAGGTAAAACTGTTCCAGTTGCCAATGGAAACCAATAAGAGATCAGTTGTGGGAAAATGAAACTTGAGCTCTTATTGGTTGCCGTGGGCAACTAGAACAGTTCTGCTCTCAGATACTTCTGATAAATCTCCCCACAGACAAAGTGACAGTAAGAGACAAAGACAGTCAAAGACAGAGACGGTCAGAGACAAATACAGAGACAATTGAAGATGGACAGACAGTCGGAGACAGAGACAGTCAAAGACAGTGACAGTCAGAGAAAACCGAAGTCAGAGACAGTCAGAGAAAGTCAGAGACGGTCAGAGAGACACAGATAGAGAAGGTTATTTACTATCCCGGGCAATGCCGGGATCTACAGCTAGTGTACATATATAGGAATTTTTTCAGCTTCTTAAAAAATATCGGCAAAAAAGAAAAACAGCACTTGAAGATTTAGCGGATGTTTTCTGTGATGGATTGAAAAAGAAACTATAAAGAAAATACATTTTCCACATTTTTGATGTGCGTCAATGGTGGATTCATGAACATAGGGACATCTGTACAGGATATTATAGGTGTTTTGTGCTTGTACTTGTCTTCCCCGTTACAGTACAGTCGTGTCAATATAAAGTAATGCAGACTGTGCAATCCAATATCCTAAGGTGACAACTCACCAAATTGATACTCTGATTGTGAATTATAGGTATATAAAGGTTGCAGGACCTTCATCTATAATCCTCCGGGAATCTAGAGAGAAAAGCACATTTCTTTTAAGAGAGATTTAAAGTCACTTGAAACCAACATATCACCAAAAGTTGTGCAGCTTGGAAGGGAAGTCGGTGATCTGTCACCAATTTACGGTTGGGATTGGCATTAGGTGAAGGTGGGCGCCGACAGACTGATAACCTTATTAACATCAGGGACCTCAGGGAGTGGGAAGATTGAAGAGACTGTTCATCAAGATGTTTATATATCTAATGTCCTTATGGAAAGATCTAAACAGCTGCACTCTACAGCCCTGGCAAAGGTCTGGCAAAGTAGCCACTGCCCAAGGACTCATTGGGGCACATTTACTTACCCGTCCGTCACTGAAAGTGTCAGGTCCCACAGAGGTCACTTTCTTCTTCCTGGTACATGTAAGTGGATTGTCTTGCGACACAATTTGAAAGTTAAATCCCGCGCTCAGTCCGGATTGTCCAATAGTTCGCCCCCATTTCTGTCACATGAAAGCTGCGGCAAAAACCGATTGAATGCTGTGGTGCAGGGAATTGCATCAGAGAAGTATTTTTCTATATTATGGGTCATGGGAAGGAAAGTTTCTGCAGCCATCACTACTTCTAAGAGGCCTTAGTTTAAGAGCTGTAATATCCTTGTCCTTATTTTTAATGCAGCTGTTTGTATGGGTTAATGTAAATTTCTATGCATGAACTGTACATGTCATAAAGGAAATCTACCATTTGATTTCCTCTTCATAAAGCATTAACCATGATTAGAGGTATTAGGGGTATCACGGCTTGTACACCTGAAAAGAAGCCATTATTTAGTCACTCTGCCCGGCGCACTCTACTCTGCCATCTATGCCGATTGGGCTGGGAGGGGGCAGTGGTGGGTAGGCATAGGGCGTTGCTGCCCTGCGCCCTGCCTATAACTTGCGTCCGTTCAGAATTTATCGCATGGCCGCAGCCACCTGATAGATCAGGCATGTGCACTTGGAGCACTTGCCCCAAAATCTTTATCAGGAGTCCTGCACTTTGCTTATAAAATTAACTTTATCTTTGTGTTAATGAAGCTGTACTGCTTCAGGTACAGGGTTCCTTGGGGCTTTGGGATCCCTGGCCGCGGAGCACATCTCCTCCACCTCCCTGCTCCTTCTGTCAGCATACAGTATTAGCTTTGTACTGCTGCGATATTTCAGGCCGACAGCAGAAGGTCGCAACAGGGAGCAGGGGGTGGTGCTTCTGAGAAATGGTGTTATAGCCAAGGACCCTGGAGGGGCTCTGGTGACACCCCCTGAAGTACATGTGCTTCGTTAACAGAAAAATAAAGTTAATTTAATTAATAAAGTACAGGAGCAGAGCTCCCAATAAACTTATAGTTGTAACTAGCGTTAATGGTTAATAACAAGGACAGATTTCCTACCATTAGACGATCATAGTTTTTTAAATTCTACTAAAGCTTTTTTTATGTCTTGTGTAAAAATGGGCACTTTACGTTTCATAGCACATTTACTCACATCTGCTTATTCTCAATTACTATTGGTAACCTTTTACCTTTCGGTGTTTTATTGTAAAGCTGCTACTATTAATGGTCTACATGACTTGGAAAATGAATTCTTGCATTATGAATATGGCCGCTTGGTATTTAAATGATGTTTGGCCGGAGGGTATAGATTTTTTTTACACCTTTCATTGTTTTGTAACACCAGCAGTAATGAGATAAAAATGTCCTGTGCCCTTAAGACATTATTCAGAATAATTTTTCACCTGCAGCGTGAGATCTATTCTGGGTCAAACAGTTTAAGAGGAAGTGTGAATTTTTTTGCAGAATCACCGAATCCTCGCGGTAGCATGTGCTGACTATTTCAATATTCGGCTTCATTAATACTTTTTCTATTCCAATAAGATAAAAAACTGTGAAAAAAACTATGAAAAGGTTTCGGTCACATGGACAAGGTTAGACTGACTCACATGGGTACCAGAGGGATCTCAGTTTGACCTGAAAAGGCCCTGAAGAAGACTTTACAGAGTTGGTCTCTTAACGATGTTGTGGGTTGGTTGACCAATAACGTATTATTTTCTGCTAGTTGACCTATGTGAACAATTCCAATAGAATATTTAAGGATGTAATTAAAACAAACATCTTTTTAAGAAAGTTTTTATGTTTCTTTTAGAAACTTTAAAAGATTTTTTTGAATTATTTTTTCCCTTATTTACTAAAAAGTACTACATCCTGCAGCTCTCACTGTGGCCACTAGGTTTAGTTTTAGATTGACTTTTTGCACCTCATTTACATCGCAGACACAGGATTACAACAGAAGATAACAAATTTATAGAAAATACTATCATTACATTACATTCAATAAAAGATAAATCCATCAAATGAGATAAGAAAAGACCATCATTACATCACTACTGACAATAGATGATGTCACAGCTTATCTCCTCCCCCTCCTGTACAATGACCTCTATATAGATAACACTGACCCATCATTACATCATTACGGACATTAGATGATGTCACAGCTTATCTCCTCCCCCTACCCGTACAATGACCTTTATATAGATAGCACTGACACATCATTACATCACTACTGACAATAGATGATGTCACAGCTTATCTCTTCCGCCTCCCTGTTCAATGACCTCTATATAGATAACACTGACCCATCATTACATCACTACTGACAATAGATGATGTCACAGCTTATCTCCTCCCCCTCCCTGTACAATGACCTCTATATAGATAACACTGACCCATCATTACATCACTACTGACAATAGATGATGTCACAGCTTATCTCCTCCTCCTCTCTGTACAATGACCTCTATATAGATAAAACTGACCCATCATTACATCACTAGTGACAATCAGGGCCGGATTAAAGGAGGGGCTCATTGGGCTCGAGCCCCGGGGCCCCCACCACTTTCACTTTTTATGGGGCCACCACCAGTTTCCAGTCGCTGACTGTCTCTGTGAGCAATGTCTAGGATGACAGCTGTGTCAGTGAGACACAGCTGCCTTTGCTGGGGGAGATCGCCATTTTCTACAGGGGACTCTAGGCTAAAGTCTACAGGGGGCTGGTGGCTGTATAATACAGGGGGATGGTGGCTGTATACTACAGGGAGATGGTGGCTGTATACTACAGGGGGCTGGTGGCTGTATACTACAGGGGGCTGGCAGGCTATATACTACAGGGGGCTGGCAGGCTACATACCTCCAAAAACATTGTTGGAAGCGCCCCCACCAGTTTGCGCCCAGGGGCCCCCACCACCCTTAATCCAGCCCTGCTGACAATAGATGATGTCACAGCTTATCTCCTCCCCCTCCCTGTACAATGACCTCTATATAGATAACACTATATCACTACTGACACTAGATAACGACATTATTAATGAAGAGGGCTGGGATGATAATTTTCGGGTTGGGTTTACTACTGATCTGTACTGAAAACATTAGATGCATAACATAATCTGGTTTCTAACCATGTTTTTTATTTACATGAAACACTGGTCAGTGGACAGAGCCTTATGTCTTTTACTGGGTAGGATCTGTACACAAAACAGGGTTAGATAGTAGATAATATTTTTGTTACACTCAAATCATCTTCTTATTTTTGAAAGATGGAAAGTAAGGAAATTTGGGATCTTCTGAATTCATTCAAAGCAATATTTATATTTCTTTTAATATAACCTGTTAAAATGATCATCTACATTTTGAGTCGTCATTCCATTTTTACAAACTATTTTTTCAGTTCCTGACCTGCACATGGAATGGGCTCCTTCCTATATCAGATGGAAAGGCTCTGTGTTTGCCGTAATAAAGGAGGAATCCTTATCTTCCGGAGACAGCGGTATCTGCAGACACACTGACTTGTAGATGTTTGTTCTCAGAATGAGCTGCCATCATTGCCACAGGTTAGAATTTCATCAGTGAAATATAGGAAAAAGGAACAGCTTCTTCTTTAAAACCATCCTTTATCTCTAAAACTATCACCACTATAAAGAGATGGGAAAAAGACACGACACAACAGAACTCTGGCAGAAAACTCCCCATGTCCTGGTCTGTAAACAGTAGAAACAACAATAATATTAATAATTTAATGTGGAGTAATAATTACCTCTGCCGATGCTCCTGATCACCCATGGGTGTACGGCGCCGCAGAACAATGGGAGCACCCAGAGCCGGCGCCAGCACTGGGTATACCTGGGCAAGAACCGGGGCCCAGAGCTGCTGGGGGGCCGACATCAGGATGTACATAAGGAATCCATGGGGGTGTGGGGGGCTGTATCTAATGCATCTATAGGGGGTGAGGGGGGCTTTATATTAAAACACCATAAGAGGGATGTTTGGATGATAAACTAGGGAATATTTTAACGAACAGGAAACTGTTTAAGTTTCTGAATTTTTAATGCTTCCACGTGAGTTCACTGCAAAGGGGCCCACTGTGTCGCCCAGGGGCCTACTGAAACCTAGAGCTGACCTTGGGAAAACCGAAGCAGGTAAATATAAGATGTTTATTATTTACTTTCCCCCCCTTCCATGCCATATAAAGATTTTCTTCAAAATCCCAAAAACCCCCTTAAAGGGGTAAGCAATAACCGGGAAAATGTATGTTTATTCTACTGGTCCTGGGACTGGTGATCCCTCTTTATGGTGATGTCATTCTGTATGATTTCACAGTGTTTATTAACTAAATATAAAATATTGTGACAAGATTGTACTTATTACCTGCATTGTGACTGTTATTAATATGTTGTTGAGCAAAACTGCACATGAAAGCATGAAAGTGATATGTCATATGGGGGATTTCATTTTGGCAACAAGACACCCATCTTCTATCTCCCTGTATTATCCCTGTACTGTGACTTCACTGTGTGCATTATTCCTGTACTGCAACTTCACTGTGTGTATTATTCCTGTACTGAGGCATCACTGTGTGTATTATCTCTGTACTGTGATATCACTGTGTGTATTATCCCTGTACTGTGACATCACTGTGTGTATTATCCCTGTACTGTGACATCACTGTGGACAAATCTGGTTCGGGGCTTATTTTGCGAGAAGAGTTGTTCGTTTTTAGTGGGTTATTTTGGAGTGCATAAAACATTTTTAAATACTTTTTAGAGATTTTTTTATAGGGTATTATTATTAAAATTATCTTTTTGCTGGGGGGGAACGTTTTTGCGTTTTTGTTCTAACGGCGTGTACCTGCGGTCAGTAACGATTCTGTTTTTATACAGTATTGTTACGGACGCGGCAACTACCAAATATGCGGGTTTTTGTGTTTTTTGTGCTTTTATACTTTATTAAGGTTTTTATGGGAAAGTGACATTTAGGGCGATATTTTGTATGTATTTATTTTATTTATTTAATGGTAGGTATAAGTGTTTTGCATATTTTTACTGATTACCATACTTGAAACTTGAACCAGTGGATGCTCTTGATCACTGGTTTAAGTTCAAATACCTGCTCTCCAATTACTATTTTATGTAGAGACAGTGTAAACTGTCTGAGCAGCTTGCGATGCCTCAGACAGTTTACCAGTCAGACCGCGACAGGGGTCTGGCTGCCATGGAGACCGGGCAGCCTCCGCGGGCACATGCCAGTCTCGGTAGCTGCCCAGAAGTGGACGATCCCCGGTAAGCGGCACGGGGGATCCGATCCCACCACCTCCGCAAACACCCTTACACGCCGCGGTCATGTTTGACCGCGGCGTGTAAGGGTTAACACCCGCGATCGAGCCCGGCTCCGATCGCGGGTGTTAGACGCAGGCTGTCAGCGCTGACTAGACAGCTGACAGCCGCTGCTTCTGGTACCGGCTCCGTTCGTGAGCCGGTGCCAGAAGCAGGACGTTATGAGAACGTCCCGTGCGCTCAAGCATCTAGCCCCGGGGACGTACTATGACGTCACTGGTGCCGCTAGGGTGTAATCGGCCTTGTTATGTACTAGTACATAAGTAATTAAGGGCTCAAAGGTTGAACAGTCATCCTCCCAGTGACAGATGTTATGTTACTGTTCGTAAAGGAAGGAACCACACAGAGTTGCAGGATAAGGCTGGCCACATGCTTAACCCCAACTGTGAGCCAGACGAACACACATAAGGTCCAACGTAACCCGTTCAATACAAAGAGAAATAGAACGCCTACAGAGCAAGAACCATATCAGATGAAATAGTAGAAATGAGGGATAGCTTACAATGCTATATTACTTTTCATGATTGTAAAATTCAGTTGGCCCATGTGATGCACTGGAAAGCCACCTTACGGAGACTTTCCAATTAAGGCGCTTTGCAAGGAATGTGGGAGTTACAGCCAATGATGCTCTCCGATGGGGGCTTCTGGGAAAATATACAAATACATTTTCCAATAGGGTTAAGTAAAGAAAACATTGCCCCCTATTATTGGAGCTAGTTGGAATTCTCTTTCACTTTTTGAATATAAAATTTAGGACTTTGGATGATCATCACCATAAGTGGACCAAATATATTGATCCCAAAACCGCACTGACACCCTGCCTAACCAGAACTGACCTTTTGGTGACAGTGATGAACTACCATCATTAATCTGCGCAAATGAGTTCCGCTTACCAAATTAGTACATACCGGTTGAATGAGCCTCTGTAACACCTGAGGGCTGTTCCTTAGTTCTCGTATTTGGCCATAAGTTCTCCCAGCCCACATGTCCACATTGGCTGAGTGAATCTTTATTAACTGGACACACAAACAGGAGAAAGGGATGCCAATGCTCCCGGAAAATGAGTCCTGTATCGTGACGAGGCAGCAGACCATGCAACCGCTAACATCTGCCTCTATAAATCATGGACACTTACAACATGTATCCTCCTGCTTCTTAATGGTTGTCAATCATCTGCAAGTGAAAGCTCCATAGATCACAGGGCAGAGGTGGCTCTAACACGGCATATACTGAAAACAATCTTACACTTTAAGATTAATGTGGGTTAATATAAAGTGCGTGCAAATACCAGTTTTCCCCACACAACTAGAGCACAATACAATCTATCACTCTTATTATAATATGGATGACCATCCTAAGAATGTCGGCACCTCATAGTTCTGGTTATTAAAGGGGTTGTCTGAGATTGACTAAAATTGAGGCAGGGATGATGGGTTTTGCTCTTCCTGTCGTGGTGAGGTTAACACTTTATGGCTCCTCATTTCATGGCTTTGTGTTAGTTTTGTTTTTTAACACTTCCTAACCAGGTCTTAATTTTACCAGTTTCAATCCAGGTTCAGGTTTTACCACTTCCAATGAAGATCCTGGTTTTACCACTTCCAATCCAAGTCCTGTTTTTTTCTACTTTCTATCCAGGTCCTGGCTTTACCACTTCCAATGAAGATTCTATTTTTACCATTTCCAATCCAAGTTCTGTTTTTACCACATCCTAACCAGGTCATGCTTTTACCACTTCCGTACAAGGACCTGATTTTACAACTTCCATTGCTAGTTCTGTATTTAATACTATCCATGTACTGCTATTACCACTTCTAATAGGGTCCTGATTTTACAACTTCCATTGCTAGTTCTGTTTTTACCCCTTGCTATCCATGTACTGGTATTACCACTTTATATCCAGGTCCTTATATTACCACTTCTAATCTAGGTCCTGGTTTTACTGACTACCGAGTTGTACCGAGTACTTTTGGTTTTACTTCCTACCCACGTCCTAATTACTACTTCATATCCAAGTCCTTTTGCTATCGCTATCTATACGGGTCATGGTTTTACCACTTCCAATCAAGTTCCGGGTTTTACCACTTCAAATTCAGGTCCTGGTTTTACCACTTCCTATTAAAAGCTCCTGATTTTACTATTCCCTTTCCAGGTCCTGATTTTACCACTTCCTTTCCCGGTCCTGATTTTACCACTTCAAATCCAGGTCCTGATTTTACCACTTCAAATCCAGGTCCTGATATTACCATTTTAATCCATGACTGTTTTTTTCCACTTTTTGGGATAAACCTACAAATACAGGCCCCCATTTATTATAGTGTTTGCGCCAGTGTAGCCAATCACTGATTACTGCAGTCTAGTAAATAAAGACTAGTGGGGAGTAAGTGGAGTGGCAGAAGACTTAAAGGAAATCTACCATTTGAATTCATACATTATGAAGCAAACATACCTTGAGAATGCTGTAGCTACACTGATACAGAAACATATCTTGTTTAATCCCTGATCTGAGTGGTTTTGCTCAAAAAACAATGAAAAAATTCAGGACCTTGGGAAATCTGGGTGCAGACTAGCTGCTGCATATAAGCACATTACACAGAGCTTCCTGAACTGTCCAGACAGGACTAATCAACCTGAGCTGGATGACTCATACACAGTATCTGGGGGATGGTGCAGCAATTGATTACTTTAGTCAGGGACAACACAGTGATTACAGTTCTCTAGAGCAGTGCATAATTAGGGCAGCCACAGGAGTGACAGAGCCTCATTATAATAATTTTATAATTGTTTATTCAGCAGTTCAGGGTTTAAACAAGATATGTTTCTGCATCAGTGTAGCTACAGCATTCTCAGGGTATGTTTGCTTCATAATGCATAAAATCAGATGGTAGGTTTCCTTTAACAAGTGAGTAATGTTATCAGGGTCCAAGGGCTCATGTAGATCAATTGGTCCTTCTCTCCATATCAGCCCAGTATCCTGTGATAGGAAAGCTTGAAAGGCCTCATACCATAGATGTAAAAAGTAAATATGTAAAGAAGGCACATAACTTTAAAGATACATATTTGGGATCAGTCACTGGATAAGGGCTAAGTAATCATTAGGTAGTGTAAAAGGAAATCCAGTATCTGCACATTTGTATCTGTAGAGAGCCTGATACCGAAGAATCCTACATTATAAAGGTGACATTTTTTTTATTCTTTATACCAACCAGAAATGTGTTCTGTTCCATTTATAGGACACACAAAGCTTTGTAATTAATAAAAACTGGAGAAGGAGATCAATTATGTAAAATGGACAAAAACAAAAAATAGTAAAGGGATAGTACACACAGTAATGTCACAGTACTGGGATAGTACACACAGTGATGTCACAGTACTGGGATAATACACACAGTGATGTCACAGTACAGGGATAATGCACACAGTGATGTCACAGTACAGGGATAATGCACACAGTGATGTACAGTACAGGATAATGCACACCGTGATGTCACAGTAGGGATAATACACACAGTGATGTCGCAGTAAGGGATAATACTACCACAGTGATGTCACTTTACAGAGAATACACACGTGATGTCACAGTACAGGGATATGCGCACAGTGATGTCACAGTACAGGAGATATACACACAGTGATGTCACAGTACAGGGATAATGCACACAGTGATGTCACAGTACAGGGATAATGCACACAGTGAGTCACGTACAGGGATAATTACACACAGTAATGTCAACGTACTGGGATAATACACACAGTGACGTCACAGTACAGGGATAATACACACAGTGATGTCACAGTACAAGGATAATACACACAGTGATGTCACAGTAAAGGGATAAAACATGCACTAATGTCACAGTACAGGGATAAAACAGGCACTGATGTCACAGTACAGGGATAATACACACAGTGATGTCAATACAGAGATAATCATCATGATGTCACAGTACAGAGATAAAACACAGTGATGTCCGTACAGGACAATACACACAGTGATGTCACAGTACAGAGATAATACACAGTTGATGTCACAGTACAGAGATAATACACAACAGTGATGTCACAGTACAGAGATAATACAAACAGGTAAGGTCACAGTAACAGGGATAATACACACAGTGATGTCACAGTACCGGGATAATACACACCGTGATGTACACAAAACAGGGGTAATAACCACAGTGATGTACAGTACAGGATAATATTCACACATGATGTACACGGTATTGGGATATCTTACACAAAGTGACTGTCACAGTACAGGAGATAATACACACAGTGATTCACAGTAACAAGGATAATACACAGTGATGTACCAGTAACAGGGAATAATACACACAGTGATGTCACAGACACGAGATAAACATAGTGAGTCAAAGTAAAGGATAATACACACAGTGAGTGCACGTGCAGGATACTACACACAGTGATGTCACAGTCCTGGATAAATACACACAGTCATGTCCAGTACAGAGATAATACACATAGACTGTCTCTAACTCCTGACCCAAGGGTTGGGCGGCTCTTGTATAAACTATAGCTCTCTCTTCTTCTATAGCTCTCTCCCTGTACTGTGACATCGCTGTGTGTATTATGTCTATACTGTGACATCGCTGTGTGTATTATGTCTATACTGTGACATCGCTGTGTGTAGTATCCCTGTACTGTGACATCACTGTGTATTATCCCTGTACTGTGACATCACTGTGTGTATTATCTCTGTACTGTGACATAACTGTGTGTATTATCCCTGTACTGTGACATCACTGTGTGTATTATCCAAAAATGTTATGCACTCTAAAATAAGCCCACTAAAAAGAACAATCCTTCTCGCAAAAAATAAGCCCTTAAACAGATTTGTGAGGCGAAAAATAAAAAAGTTATGCATATGAAAGACGGTGATGCTAAAATTAACAACATTTTTGCCAAATTACTTTTTATGCAGTAAAAATGGGAAAAAAAATAAAAAATCTATATAAATGAGGTCTTTTTGTAATCGTGGCAACCCATAGAATAAAAATAATATACTATTTTTATGGTATGGTAAACAGCCAAAAAAAAAAACCCATAAAAATCTTCCTGAAAAGTGATGATTTTCATTTCCTCCACCAACAAAGAGTTAATAAAATCTCACCAATTAGCCTATAGATTCCCCCAAATTACGTACCAGAAAACTGCATCTCATGTGGCAAAAGAAATAAGCCCCTATAGGTCCACATTAAAAAAAGAAAAAAATTATAGCCTGTACAATGTGACATAGCAAATCTTCCATAATGGGGTAATTTATGAGTCTTGCTATTATTTAGGCCTCTCAGTGTCAATTAAAAGTTGGCCAGGTCCAGATCTAAATACGGGTTTTGGTGATTTTACAAAAAATGTGAAAAATGATACCCAAATTCTGAGCCATTCAGAACATTCTAGTAAAATATGTGGAATCTTAAGAAACCATGCCAACATAAAGCAGACATTTGGTAAATGTAAGTTATGAATTTATTTGGGTGCTATGACTACCTGCATCAAAAGTAGAGAATTTAGAACGTTGAAAATAAAGAACTTTTCAAAATTTTTGCCAAATTTTGTTTTTTTTTCATAACTAAACACAAAAGATTTCATCCAAATTTTTAAACTAATTTGAAGTACAATGTGTCACGAGAAAACAATCTCAAAATCCCCTGGATATCTTAAATTGTTCGAAAGCTATAAGCACCTATAGTGACAAAGGTCAGATTTGAAAAATGGGACCGCGTCCTAAAGGCCAAAAGAGGCCGAGTCCTGAAGGGGTTAATAAGATGATTACAAAAATATTATGTGTGTTAGAAGATATGTTTCTCCTATTTGATAAAGAACTATTTCCCAGGCTACATTATACTGGCTCATCACGACATGTCGTTCAGCCTGACATACATGGAACACGTGCCGGGTATGCTCTAAGGAACCCGGAAGTCAGCACATCATAGTAGACTGGACATGATGAAACCTACGTCACTTCCAGTGGCCGGTGCCGGAGAACCTATGTCAGTAATGATGTGGGAAGAATGTGCCTAGGTGATGCTGGATGCCAATGAATAACTTGCTAAGTAACGGCCAGCATCTATATCACATCCTCTGCATACCTAGCAATGGCTAGTGAACAAATTAGGGGGCCAATTAGTAGTCATCATGTAAAGTAATTCTGACAAATCAAGTTGCCCAAACATGTGGAGCAAAAATTCACAGAATTAACCCTTCAAAACGATTACACGTCATGGCCGCACTGCACCTATCCTTGCAGCCGGCTTCGTGCTAACAATCTTAAAGTATAAACATGTTTTCTAGTAATGCTGTGTTAGAGCCACCTCTGCCGTGTGATCTATGGAGCTTTCACTTGCAGATGATACAACCATTATAGAAGCAGGAGGACCATGTTTCTAAGTGTCCATGATTTAATAGAGGCAGATGTTAGCAGGTCTGCATGGTCTGCATGCCTCGTACGATCAGGACTCATTTTCCGGGAGCATCTGGCATCCCTTTCTCCTGTTTGGTGTCCAGTTAATAAAGGCTTCATCAGCCAATGGTGACATGTGGGCTGGGAGAACTTATGGCCAAATACGAGAAAGCTAAGGAACAGGACCTCAGGTGGTACAGAGGCCTCATTCAACCGGTGATGTAATGCATATTGGTAAGGCTGAACTATTTGCGCAGATTAATGATTGTTAGTTCATCACTTCACAAGGTCATGTTCTGTGTGTCACGGTGTCAGGTGCGGTTTTGGGATCCATATATTTGGTCAACTTATGGTGTATCTCCAAGTCCTAAATTTTAATTAAAAAGTGAAAGAGAAATCCAACTAGCTCCAATAATAGGGGGCAATGTTTTTCTTTATCCCATATTGGAAAATGTATTTGTATATTTCCCAGAAGCCCCCAGCGGAGCATCAATGGCTGTAATTTCATTTGTATATGGAACGGGTTACGTTGCGACCTTTATGTGGTTTCAGTGTCCTCAAGTTGTGGGTGAAGTGTGGCCAGCTGATCCTGCAATCTGTGTGGTTTCCTCCTTTAAGAACATGTAACATAACATCTGCCTGGGAAGGAACTGTTTAACCCTTTGAGCCCTTAATTACTTATGTACTAGTACATAACAAGGCCATTAAGGGAGTATGGAGAGGGCTCATAGGCTGAGCCCTCTCCATACAAGCCAGGTGTTTGCTGTATATTGTCAGATGCACACTTTTACACATCTGTAGCAAATTCAGTCAATCAATAGCATTGGCAGGGGTAAGTCTGAACACTGAACCGCAACTTATAGCTGAAGTCCAGTTTGCAATTGGTCATCCCTAGTAATAACCAATATTAGGGAGAGGGAAGTTAAGTATCTGAAGCTAAGGTCTGGTGGAAATCCAGGTAAAGTTTTTTTAGTATGCTACATTAGGGTACGGAAAGTATTCAGACCCCTTTACATTTTTCGCTTTTCGTTTCATTGCAGCCAATTGGTAAGATCAAAAAAGTTCTTTATTTTGCTCATTAATGTACACTCTGCAACCCATTTTGACAGATAAAAGACAGAAAGTATGCTAATTTATAAAACAAGAAAAACTGAAATATCTCATGATCATAAAGTATTCAGACCCTTTTCTGTGACTTTCATATTTATTCTGATACTCATGAAATGGTTCAACTCCTTCATTAGAGTCCAGTTGTGTTTAATTAAACTGATTGGACCTGATTATATAAGACCTCACAGCTGACAGTGCATGTCAGAGAACATGAGAATCATGAGGTCTAAGGAACTGCCCAAGGAGCTCAGGACTGGGCAGGATCTGGAGAGGATCTGGAGAAGAATGGCAATGGATACCCGAATCCAGCTGTGGATGTGGAAAACTTGTTGCATCATTCCCAATGGCCATTCCCATGGCTGTACTAGCTCAAAAGGTGTTTCTAAGGGTGTGAATACTTATGAGGATTTAAAATTTTAGTTTTTCTGGTTTAATAAATTAGCAAAAATATCTACATTTCAGTTTTTCCTTCTGTCAAGACGGGGTGCAGAGTGTACATTAGTGAGGAAAAAATAGAAGTTTTTTGATCTTACCAATTGGCTGCAATGAAACAAAGAGGGAAAAATTTAAAGGGCTCTGAATACGTACCATACCCACTGTATACCCTTGAAGTGTATACCCTTACTATAGGACCTAGTCCAGGTATTTGTAGCAGAAATAACACATTTTCAGTCAACCACATGAAAAGTTGCAATTTTCTTCTATGTAATCTATGAAGTCCATGATTTATACTTAGAAATAAAAATTGTCTGATTTCAGGTCTGCAGGCAATAATGGATAGATTATGTCAGTGTGAGATCCTCCTCAGCCCCTGCTATCCCCAGGGCACTATGGTCAGCAGACATTTCCAGAAATCTAAATGGCTTTTCTTAGCATATTTCCATTTCACTTCTGGGACCCTGATCATTTGCTGGAACAAAGAGATGACAAATATAAGTACAAATGCTTCTCAGAATAACTCCATCACTGTGCATTACCAGCCACATCCGTTAGACACCTTTCCTCAATAAATATATTTAACGCTTGGTTGACCCAATTGTCTTTTTCCGCATGCAAGTTTTAATGGCTGAGAATAGATGCCAGATTTTTCTTTGTAAAAGGATACCGAGGCAATTACTATAGCACAATTTTTAGGCTATAAAATATAGTCTGGGCAGATGGCAGGACATGCTTCTTCTACATGAACTGATCATACTGGTGTCATAAATTATCAGAGCAAATTGTGCAACATTCACGATTACTGCCGCCATTACAACACCAGAAGAATCCTAAAAGCTTTGACCTTTCCATACAATAATTTTAGTATTATTATGTTTCATAAATATTTTAACTCTTAAACGTTTTTAAAAATATGACTGCACATTATACACAGAATATATGAATACTGTGTAATATAATATACTAAAACATAGACTAAATCGGAAATGGTTATTCTTAATCTGCAGATTACACTTATTTTTTGCAAAATGGAAAGTTTTATAATTTTTTTTACATTGTTTAATCAATTCAAACAATGGGAGCTATTCTCCAGAATACAATTCAACGTACACAGTGTCCTCCTCTCAGCTACCACCTGCACTGTGTCAAGAGGACCCCCCAGGACAGAGCTGGCTTTCCTAATCAGTTTGTCCAGTCTGCTCCTCTCCCCAGCTGAGATCTTGCTTCCCTAACAGACTATACCAAAGAAGATGGATGGTGCCACTACAGAGTTGAAGGTGGTCTTAAGAAGTGCCCCCTGCACTCCGAATGCCCTCAGCCTCCTTGGCAGGTATAGCTGCTCTGACCTTTCCTGTGGAGAGCGTTTATGTTTTCTTCCCACTCCAGTTTATTGTTGAGGAGGACACCCAAGTACCCAAGGACCTCACTGCCTCAATGTCCGTCCCCTAGATAACCAATGGTTGAGAAGGAGCTCTGTGCTTACAGAAGTCCACCACCATTTCCTTGGTCTTCACAGCATTAATCCTAAGGTGGTTTTGCTGGCACCAGTCCACAAATTTCCGGATCAGTTCTTTGTACTTCCTGTCGTTCTCAACTGTAATGAGGCCTCCTATAGCAGAGTCATCAGAGAACTTCTGGAGGTAGCAGCTACATGAATTGTACCTGAAGTCTGGAGGAAGGGAGCCCGAACTGTATCTTGAGGTGCACCTGTATTACTCATCACAGTGTCCGAGCCAGATCCAGTTGTCCCTTCGTAGCCCTGACTGTATAGTATTGAAAGCACTTGAGAAATCAAAGAACATTACTATCACAGTGTTCCCCAGTTTTTCCAGGTGAAAAAGAGTTCGATGTAGAAGCTGGATGATGGCATCATCTACACCAATGCTTGGCCGATAAACACCTTTCTGTAGCACTGCCCTGACAGTTGTGTTTATATGAAACAAATCTATAAAGAGATCTATAAATAAGCAGAGACATCAGTGAAGACCAGATGCCTTACATCCTGGAAAACCTATTTGCATATTTCCCAGAATACCCAGGAGGAGCATCAATGACTGTAAGGCAGCATTAGTTGGCAATGTCTCTGTATGGAAAGCTCTTAATGTCCGACCCAGATCCCATAAAACAGGCCAAGAACATACCCTATAACTACATACCAGACCCTTTGAGCTTTTACAACCCCCAGACCAAAGCCATACACTTTCACAGCAGTTTATACTCTTCTACTCTCTACAGCCTTGCTGCTCTCCCCTTTGGCTTTAGGACCTACACAGATGCGACCTTATATATAAAAAGATCTGAACACATATGTGAACTTAAAACTTTATCATATGATGAATATTAGGCCTCTTAGAGTCACAATGGGCTGCCTAAAGTACTCATTTATCAGCCCGACTAGTTTAGTAAAATCCTCTTCTGGTCTGTATAACTTCCTTTCTTCAGAATAAACAATTATTTTGTTTGCTTGCTGCAAACATTAAAAAAACGGAAACAAAAAAATTGAGGGGTCTTTTAATTTATAAAGTAGTAGTTTTAGTTACACAATATCAGAAATTTTGTGAATTTGTATATTTGAATACTTGGTGCCACCACCACAAATAGAAGTGTATCCCCCATACTCCACTTTCTGTATAGCTTCTGAATGCAGTAAGCGCCACCTACTGGTGACAGAAAGTAGCCAGATTTTGGAGAGTCATAATATGCCCATAAAGAATTGTTTGTTCCATTCAGGATATTCACCATTACCCTTCATGGGTTGTATATAATCTTCTTTTTAGCTGCTAAACATAGGTTTGGGGTTTTGATTCCGATCTGCATAGTGTTGTTGACTGAGAAACTTGTATTGTATGAAACATACTTCAAAGACCGGAATGAATCCTGAAACTGAAAGTTTTACAAGTTTATCAGCAGGCTTCCTGTTTTATTAAGTGGCATAGATTACTCCCCATAGACTAATACAGATATATCTATATGTGTTTTTATAGCATCGTACCATTCATTTGCATAGTTCTTCACAGCGGGAATAAACATAACGGAATATATGATAGAGATAACAGCTGAGAATGTAGATGTAAACACGGCACAATAAGAGAACCCGCTGTGGAGATGCCACCAACTAAGTTTTATGTGTATGGAAGCTAGAGGGGATGGTGTTCACATCCAGAAATTCAGATTTTGGAAATACAAAATATATTTTTGTTAAGTGTTTAAACAGAGCAACAGATCTGGATCACACACATTACATTTTAGATCATCTACATTGTATGGAGACAGAGAAAACACCTATCCAAAGATTTTTGGGAATAATAATAATAATAATTCTTTATTTATATAGCGCACACAGATTACGCAGCGCTGCACAAGCATGTCAAATTGGTCCCTGTCCCCATGGGGCTCACAAACTAAACAACCTAACAGTATGTTTTTTTTTTTTGAAGTGTGGGAGGAAACCGGAGTACCCGGAGGAAACCCACGCAAACACGGAGAGAACATACAAACTCTTTGCAGATGTTGACCTGGGTGGGATTCGAACCCAGGACTCCAGTGCTGCAAGGCAGATGTGCTACTCACTCAGCCACCGTGCCGCCCTTATATAGGTGGGTGTGCACAAATATTCGCACATTAATATGCAGTAGATGTGGGTCCCACCTCATGAACATGGGACCCACAACTTATTTGTCGTTCTGTAGCTCCTGTGAACTGGATGCAGCTATGTTTTGGTGATAGTTGTTTACCCAATTGGTGAATCACACATAAAGGCTTATCCTGTGGAGATACCCTATATACATGACAAGTTACCCAATCTACTTATCCAGCCATACTCAACCAACAATGGAAATAGTGCAGCACAACACTCCAGTATCAGAATCTATAGACCATCACAAGTATACATGTACATTACATAGAAAGGTTGTAACATACAGGTCCACTTTAAAGCCCACTTTTTGGGGAAATGATGCCCCCATAAATAGTATGGTTGAAAACCCTAACAAACACTTTGTAACTGATTTAATCAAATTCCGACATCCATATTTTTTGCGGTAATCTGGTTCATGGTTGAAGATAAATCCTTTTACAAATATTTGGGCTGTCCAAGAAAAAGTATCAAAATGACCCCCTACCCGCAGGGGAGATGTCAGAGGTGTTGGACCATTTTGTCACAACAGGTCAGCAGCCACCCCAAGGGGCATCATGTAATTAAAATCTCTTCTTCATCTGTTCCCTTCCCTTCCTTGGTTAAACTTGATGGACATGTGTCTTTTTTCAACCGTCTAAACTATGATACTATGATACTGTCAAGTTTGCAAGCACATCCTTTCCTCTATTCAGATCTACTGAACAGCCATGTCCCCCAGCCCCGTAGAAGGGAAAAGAGCACAAGTCTGGCACGTGTATCTGCACCTCTGAGTAACCCAGCGATGGCTGCCACTGGGAATTTTCTGCCCCAATCCCAGGTCACACACCTCAGTTTACCATTGTGAATCTTATGATATAGCAATGTCACGTACATTAGAAGGCGACTCAATGAGTTTCTTATATCATTCACAGGTAGAAGTGGCAAATAATAACTTACAGGAGGTGATTTTCTCCTTTGAATATAGAGCTTCATGACTTCTCCCATCTCTGACCCATTGCTACCATATTCGACCACAGATCCCTTCAGCTTTACTGAACATTTTCCCACACTGTGCTACCACAGTCGCCTGCAATAGAGTCATCTGGATAAAAACTATGTCACACACTATGCTCCTAAGAAATATAGATCCTTCATACCAGGTCATTGTGCTCACCTGTGCTGGGTCACATGCATTACAGGTCAGTGGCCTATTCAGACCTATGGCCTGTGGCTTCTGTGTAGAGAGAGTCCATGCACTTAAATCTCACACGCTATAGACCTAGGCATGTGAAATAATGAAGGCAGAGTAGGGAGCCATATTCTCCCTTACACTATGGGGGGATACCAGGCCATAAATGTGGATCCCCCTGCTTTGTCACATAATTGCGCATGTGGAGAAAGACATGTACTTTCTGCCATAGTAAACAATTGTAATGATGTCTTAAAGATATGATTGAATATGTGTCACTACATCCTTAGTACACGAGCAGGTTGGGCCCCCTATTCTTGCTGTGACTGAATCTCAAATCGCAGTCTCAAGCTGCCTCGATGGCATCCCAGTTGGAAGTTGGAGCCCAGAAATCAGACATATATACTGTATATACTCTATCCTGTGGATAAGGTAGGGGGTTCCGAGCAAACATTTTAAAGCACCTAGGACCCCCAAAAATCAGCCGTTTCCAGCGGAATGAAAATAAATCAGATGGCTCAGTTCTCAGTGTAGTAGATGATTAGCTGCAACTTAGCTATGATTTAAATGAACATTACGCTACATGACCATAGTAGGTCCATTTTATTAATCATAAAAAAATTGCCCAGAATTTTACTTTAAAAAGAATATTTTCTTCCATGATAGATTGAATAGAATTTTGCTGAAAGAATTCTCTCCAAATTCTGATGGTGCCGCTAGTTTTTCTCCCCATTAGGCCTCTAACAAATGTAAATGTTTCCCAGTTGTGGAGACCTAATAAGTTTTGCTCACCCCATATAGAGAAAATCAATAGTGTATTTTACCTGCTGTAAATGATAGCGCAATCTCGGCACCAAACAAGACAAAATGATAGAGTCCACTAGCAAAAACACCACTGTGTTATACTTGGATTTGTTCAAAGGAACTAAGCTGAGACGGAGAATGACAGCTTTTTCAGTCAACTGCAGATTGTATGTAATGGCCTGAAAAAATAACTTTGCCAACAAATAAGACGCTGGGTTTAGTATTTTGTATGCTGTCTGTGACCCGACTGTAAGACCTTTCATAAGAAACTGATTTCTCGTCGTCTCTCTACCCAAGACTGAGGCCTTAGACTATAAACCTCTGTAAAACCAAAGCGCAGCACAGTTGCCTGAAGGGAATTGTTCCGTCTTCTGTACGACCCAAGAATTCTCTTTTATCAGTACCGCCAAAGTACAACAATTACAGTGATTTTTTTTTTGTGGCCCAGGGAGAGTGACATTTATAGAAAACCATCCACTTTGTTTGTCTGTGTAAACAAGACAGATCCTACAATAAATATTCCCGAGGCTTAGAAAGTGCCATCTCACACGTCATATTTGTCACTCTACTAATTTTGTCATATTATACTCTCTAAAGAGTCAAGTAAAGGTCTTTGTGAAAGTGGAAAATTTTTGTCCAATTTTTTTTTTTAATAAATATATATAATATTGCAATTTTAACACTATCCACCGCTAGATGTCAGCACTGAGTGGATAATATACACAATGCATCTCACTTTACAGCTTGCAGTAAAACGAAAACTGTTATTACTGATTTATTAGTTGAAAAAGTCCAAATATTTTGGCCATTTTTATTAATGGGAGTCATTCATTTTATTGTATTTTTAGGAAAAACCACAGTAGCATTGTATGAAGCTAACTGAAGAGCGAGTCGCGCCACAGCTGTGGATTCAAAGAAAATTTTTTCAACTATATTTTGAGCCTCAAAATCTGATAAAAAAACACAGTATGAACCCGGTCTGTTTTATTCAGTATAGATTTGCTGTATAGAAATTTTATTGCAGGGAGGCTGTTAATACATTCATGAGGAGGCACTCAATAGCAGGGATGCTGTATGTTTATAAATGGAGGTGCTATATGTAACTTTTTTTAAGGAGGTGCTTTTTTCCACAAAAAATACTTGGTGATGCGTTGTTGGATACTTTCTAATTTTTGTAACTTTTTGAGAAAAATAAAGAATTGAAGTTTTAAAGATTTCGGTGCCGGAGTAAACTACATTTCATTTGCATTTGTGTCAATGTAGTGGTCCGGACATAATCCTGGAGCACGAATTGGGATGGAGGTGATCTGTTGAAAATCCTTTTTCTTACTAATATATATATATATATATATATATATATATATCCTGGTGACATTACCATAAAAGTGACTGAGTTATTTTTAGGAGCGCAGTGTGGAGAGGTGCTGCAAGAAGAAATTCTGTACCTGATGGAGAAGAATTATCACTACGCTTACCATAGATATAACATGGAGATAATATAGGGCTCCAGTATCATGTGGGCTGCATAAGAAAGACAATAAAAAGTAAGTGATCAGACATAATAATACTGTATTACCTTTTTAAAATCTGCAGAGTGTTTTATTTTTAAATTTTGGGGATTTGCATTTATTCAGTATCTGTCAGGTGGTATTAGTCATTATGTAGAGGTAACATTTGTGGTCATGGTGTGACGGCTGTATTCAGTGATAATGTTGTGGCAATTACAGTGCAATTTTCTGATGAAGGGGTTCAGGTCTCTATATAACTTATTTACTTGTGCTTAGATTTCCCTACCTTCAATAAACCTTGTGTTATAATTATGTGTTGATATTCAGCAGTTAAACGTGATGAAAGGTTCAGTTTTGTGCTTTTGAGAAAATCGTGCTCTCGGAGGCTGTAATAAATGTTTGTTTACCCATTACCATGTTGACTGAGGTCTCACGGGTCTTGAGAATCAACCTTCTAACCCTGTTAACAGTAAGAGAATCGGTAAGAGGTTTAAATACAGCTGCAGAATAAAATTTGTATTGAGTTGAATAGGAATATTTTATGTGAAGAGAAACGATAATAAATACACAAAATATAAGACAATTGGGACAAGAACACAGGTTTTGGCATTGCTGATGATGTGTATTACCTATAATTCTGCACATACTTGGCAGCTTAATGTCATATTCCCAGGGTCAGAACATTTAAGGCACCTCGTCCCAATGCTCGGAGACCACAAATTACCTATGGTTGTGTGTTTTACCCCTAGTCTTGAGTCCACCTCTGTATAGGCTGTTGTCTGGATGAGTATTAAAACCAAATGCTAAGGCCCCTTCCACACTAGTGTTTTTCACGCGTGAGTTCTGCGCGTGCTTTTGACACGCAGAACTTGCATTGCACTCTGTCCCATTGTTTCCAATGGGTCTTTCCTCATTTGCGTTGTTTTTCACGCGCGTGCTTGCGTTTGTTTTGAAGCGCGTCAAAATCGCAGCATGCTCTACTTTTGTGTTTCACGCACGTTTTTCCCGCCCCATTAAAGTCTATGGAGACGCATCAAAAATGCATTGCACTCGCAAGCATCGCAAGTGCAATGCGTTTTAAACGGATGGGTTGCTAGGTGACATGAATAATTCCCCTGCTCGAGATCGAGCATTTAATTAAAAAAACACAGTGAAGAATAGAATAAAAACAGTGAACACAGTGAACACAGGATCATTTAAGTGAAAAACACAGTGAAGAACACAGTGCAGAATAGATTACAGATGTTCGGCACATCTGCTTACTTGTCGGGAGATACGCGCGTAACGGTGCGAACAAAATAGCATGTGAAGAACAATATATATGTGTGTAAAGAACACATTGCAGATGTTTCCATACATCTGCAATGTCTTCTTTACACATATATAGTGTTCTTCACATGCTATTTTGTTCGCACCAAAAACGCGAACAAAACGCGCGTGAAAAACGCAAAAACGCTAATGACTCCAAGGAAAAATGGAACAAAAACGTCAGTTTTTCACGCATTGCACCCTGACGTGAAATGCAACGCTAGTGTGGAAGGGGCCTAAGTTAGTGAGCAACTCTTGTAGTGGGAGTATCTACATTGACAAAAGTGCTGTTTTAAATAATAGCCACTACAAGTTGCATCAATGTTCCCTTCATTAGGTGTCACATGATGAAGCCACTGGTTCAGTGCCATGATTTCATTTCACACTAATTTCGATGACCTTCATTGGCACGGGAGTTGAATGAATTGGCCGTAGGAGCTGCAGTTAGCATACAGCCGTCATATAAATGCAAAAGGTTCAAAAACCTTTTCAGGTCTGGGTTCAGTGTCAGAACCGATCATGGCAGTTAACTGTTTAATTGGCGCTGGCAAAGTTGCCAGCAGAATTTAAATTACTCCGGCAACACTGCACCCCACCATTTTGGGGAGGATCGTCACATCTGATGACATCAATGGAGTGGGGTTCAGCCATTTAAATGCCACTGGCGACTTTGCGTTGACAGCAGGGGAGTTTAAGCGGAACCTGCACCTGGTTTGCGGTTTGGGTCCACTCATCACTAAGTACAAGGCATTTTAAGCAAAATTCTGTTCTAAACTGTGTGACTGTATTATTTGGGCAGTGAATGGTACATTACAAGCACATTGGGGTTATACCAATGTAGTAAGTTATCCACAAGCACTAAGGTGCACCAGCCATGAGGCGAGTTGAGTCTCTTGCCTCAGGTAGCAACAACTGTAGCAAGATGGGGGGCAACATCAGAGGCACAGTCACCTGCTATAAAGCAGCATTTGACACCTAAAAATAGTGTTTCTTCACGCCCTATGTCAGGAAGGGTGTGAGAAGCTGCATGAAGAACCCACCTGCTAAAAAAATAACCTGAGATATTACTTGTGGATGAGGCGGAGGGGGCGCCATTCTATATAGCTCACCTCAGGCAGCTGAGTTTAGGTCCATCCCTGCACAAGCTGCTCAATGGGTTGTCAAACCTGTGGGATTGATCATTAGAACCCCACAAATCCGGAGAGTTGGGTTTCCCATTGTCACAGTCAATGAGAGTTCCAGATTTAACCAAATGCTCTACTTGGCAATTTCCAACACTTCCATAGAATCTAATAAAGCAGCATTCTCTGGATTGTTAGGGGTCTCGTTCTCATGATCGGTGGGGGTTCCATCAGTTAGCCCCTCACTGATCACCTTGTCATACTCTATACTGTTCACACAACCTCCTTGGAAAGTATGGCATATGGGCCAAACAACCTAAAATTGTCATCATGACAACATAATAATAGCGATTGTCAAAAAATACCGATAAAAATAATGATCATAAACACAATGATAGCAGTAAACTATTTGCCAGCCTCGAAAACTTCCATTTTAACAAACAATTCTTTTAGTCAGACACTAGAAGACCGCGGATACCAGGGGCTAAGTGGATTTCACACGTCTTTCTACAAATTAGATGTGATGCATTCGGATAATTTCTATGAAGTGATTTTATTCATCTGGCCCTGCAGAACAGGACAGATAAGACAAATTAATAGCAAAACAGAAAACTGTGGAGTTTGGGGAGACAATAGGCTTATGTTGTGAGCTAATTACGTGAAGGGATACAGCAGTCACGAGACGGAGGGTTCAGGAGGCAAATCTTACCTTGGAAATAAGCGGAATTATGCTAAGAAATGCTGCGGCTGTGTAAACAACACTAATGCTTAATCATTACAGTCAGATGTGGCGTAGTGTTTGTTAACATTATACATGCATTAAAATACCCACTTATGCAAATGCTAACTCAGTAATATTCCATTCAGCGCCGCTGCTCATTCTGGGTTTTATTTGCCGTCGCCGTAATTAATTATTTTTCTCCCTCACAGCAGCGTTTCAGAATTATTTTGCTTTTAATGGTAGGGAAAAAAAAGCTTTCATCTCATTTAATTTCTGTTTCTTTATGTAATGAAACCCCTTACTGGTATAGAAGGATTCTGAAATTAGTATTCCAGTGTTTAGTGGTAAAAGGAATATCTCCCCAGTTTGTAGTGTACAAATATTGTAGGAATTTTTCAGTTTTTATTTTACTATGTGCTAAATCCTGCAATTTTCTCTCTGGTCTCCAGGTCGAAAAATGGACAGAGCTTGGCTGCAGTCACCTGCAGCATCACAGACAAGACAGACAGGAATTCAATAGAAGATAACTCCATCAGATAAGATAAAAACATCATTACATCACTACTGACAATAGATGATGTCACAGATTATCTCCTCCCCCCTGTACAATGATCTCTATATAGATAACACTGACCCATCATTACATCACTACTGACAATAGATTATGACACAGGTTATCTCCTCCCCCTCCCTGTACAATGACCTCTATATAGATAGCACTGACCCATCATTACATCACTACTGACAATAGATGATGTCACAGCTTATCTCCTCCCCCTCTCTGTACAATGACCTCTATATAGATAACACTGACCCATCATTACATTACTACTGACAATAGATGATGTCACAGCTTATCTCCTCCTCCTCCCTGTACCATGAAATCTATATAGATAATACTGACCCATCATTACATCACTACTGACAATAGATGATGTCATAGCTTATCTCCTCTCCTCCCTGTACAATGTCCTCTATATAGATAACACTGACCCATCATTACATCATTACATCAGTACTGACAATAGATGATGTCACAGCTTATCTCCTCCTCCCTGTATAATGTCCTCTATATAGAGAACACTGACCCATCGTTACATCACTACTGACAATAGATGATGTCACAGCTTATCTCCTTCCCTCCCTGTACAATGACCACTTTATAGATAACACTGACCCATCATTACATCACTACTGACAATAGATGATATCACAGCTCATCTCCTCCCCCTTCTTGTACAATCACCTCTATATAGATAACACTGACCCATCATTACATCACTACTGACAATACATGATGTCACAGCTTATCTCCTTCCCTCCCTGTACAATGACCTCTATATAATTAACACTGACCCATCATTACATCACTACTGACAATAGATGATGTCATAGCTTATCTCCTCTCCTCCCTGTACAATGTCCTCTATATAGATAACACTGACCCATCATTACATCATTACATCAGTACTGACAATAGATGATGTCACAGCTTATCTCCTCCCCCTCCCTGGACAATGTCCTCTATATAGATAACACTGACCCATCATTACATCACTACTGACAATAGATGATGTCACAGCTTATCTCCTCCCCCTCCCTGTACAAAGACCTCTATATAGATTACACTGACCCATTATTACATCACTACTGACAATAGATGATGTCACAACTTATCTCCTCCCCCTACCTGTACAATGACCTCTATATAGATAACACTGACCCATCAATACATCACTACTGACAATAGATGATGTCACAGCTTATCTCCTCCTCCTCCCTGTACGATGACCTCTATATAGATAACACTGACCCATCATTACATCACTACTGACATTACAATGATGTCACAGCTTATCTCCTTCCCTCCCTGTACAATGACCTCTATATAGATAACACTGACCCATCATTACATCACTACTGACAATAGATGATGTCATAGCTTATCTCCTCTCCTCCCTGTACAATGTCCTCTATATAGATAACACTGACCCATCATTACATCAGTACTGACAATAGATGATGTCACAGCTTATCTCCTCCCCCTCCCTGGACAATGTCCTCTATATAGATTACACTGACCCATTATTACTTCACTACTGACAATAGATGATGTCACAGCTTATCTCCTCCCCTCCCTGTACAATGACCTCTATATAGATAACACTGACCCATCATTACATCACTACTGACAATACATGATGTCACGGCTTATCTCCTCCCCCTCTCCGTACAATGACCTCTATATAGATAACACTGACCCGTCATTACATCACTACTGACATTAGATGATGTCACAACTTATCTCCTCCCCCTACCTGTACAATGATCTCTATATAGATAACACTGACCCATCAATACACCACTACTGACAATAGATGATGTCACAGCTTATCACCTCCCCCTTCCTGTACAATGTCCTCTATATAGATAACACTGACCCATCATTACATCACTACTGACAATAGATGATGCCACAGCTTATCTCCTCCCCCTCCCTGTACAATGATCTCTATATAGATAACACTGACCCATCATTACATCACTACTGACAATAGATGATGTCACAGCTTATCTCCTCCTCCCTGTACAATGACCTCTATATAGATAACACTGACCCATCATTACATCACTACTGACAATAGATGATAAGAAAATGATGATGAGAAAATGGGAATGTATTTATAAATATTTGTTAATATTTTGTGTGTGCGTTTTTACTTTATATGTCCCTCATGAGGTCATAAAAGACCCCTGGGTGACATTTAAGCTTTTTTTTTTAATGTTACTTACTTTTTTTCTTTTACAAGTTTTCCCCTTTAACTGGGGCATGTATACAGAGGGAAACGAACACCTGTGACTTGGGATTCTGATCAGAGCTGTACTGGGTCCAATTAGACCCAACAGCTCTGGTTAACCCCTTTCTTAACCGCATTTCCCTTTTCCCTAGGGTCGCCGGGTGTCTCTGACACCCTGAGACCCAGTCCTTCGCCCGCTACAAGTTATTTGGTGAGTTTGGATAACATTAATGGTTTGTCCAATTTCAGCAAATAAATGATATTGCTTGTGTAATTAAAATGATACAATGTTCATATATATATATTTTCTGTATCAATTCCTCACATTTTTCTAGATCTCTGCTTGATGACATTCAACAGGAAGATTCATTGTTTACTTCCTGCGGATAAACAGTGGTCCCTGGTCATGTGATGTCACAAAGGTGCACTGTGTTTTATATCACACAGGTGCATGGGGGTCATTAGAATCAAAGAGAGTCTTCAGAGCCGTGTGTTATAACAAGCCGTGATATTACATGGACAGATTTCTATCTACAGGAAGTAAACAATAAAGCTTCCAGCAAGCAGAGATCTAGAAAACTGTGAGGAATTGATACAGAGGGGCACATTTACTAAGCACAGTGCAGTCTGTACTATGTGCAGTTGCCCGTGTAGTGTGCAGGGGGCGCCAGATTCAGGACTTCCGGTGTACATTCTTCATGAATCTGGCGCCCCTGGCACTGTTCCGGCAGAGTGCACCACTTTTTTTGGTGCACCGTTAACATAGGGCGTGCAGCACACTTCTTTCGGACTGGGCATGTTAAATCTGGCGCACGGTCGGACCGGAATGCCCCCTTCAGTGCAGAAATTTGTGTTGCATGAAGAATTGTCCAGCCGCACCACAAAAGGGTCGCCTGCAACACATATGTGACGCGGGCCCTTCTTAAATATTTGTGCAAGCAGTTTGCGATGGAGAGAACTAGCAAAGTAGACAGAAAACTGGTGCACAGCCTTTAGTAAATGTGCTGGAAAATGCTATAATTTTTCATTACACAAACAATATCAATTATTTGCGGAAAGTGGACAAGCCCTTTAATATCCTGTGTATTGGCAATGTGTCATGTACTGCAATACTTTCAGATGCAGTATTTGTCTTGTAATGATAACTTATTTACTTAATGAATCTTATATTTGAAGAAATGTATCCCATAGACTATTCATTACCCTCATAATGGATAATAAATCAGATTTAACTACTGTACAAATAAATATTAATTGCAGAGAGTTGCTAGTTCACACATTAGGCAGTGATAATGCATTTCTGGCCATTATCACACAGGATCCAGGAGCAGTCACAAGGCATCTCCTTCCAGCGGTCCACAGCAGCGCTATTAATAGCTTATTACATCCCCTCCACTGCCCTCCCCGAATATCTTCTAGTACCAGGGATAGAGGTTAAGCGCATGTATACAAGGCCTGATAGTCTGTGCAATGGCCGCTCCTACTCAGGCACAATTGGACTGATGAGGACAATGTATAGGATTGTGATTGAGGACGGGTGTTCAAGGTATTTCAGGAATGCTCGAGAATAAAAGCTCCTCTTAGATCAGAGGACAGAGATTAAAAATCTCAGCATAGTGAACAGATAATAGAAAGCTGCAAACCGTTTCTGATAAAAGTGGGCTTAGCTAACCCAAGAAGCTGTGAGGGATCTGCTCCAAGGTCAGATGTAAGAACATGAAGACCATGTCAGTCTTGTGTTGTGTATGTGTTTTTTTTTTCCAGACGTTTCTGGCTTTATTAAAGTGAACAAGTCATGAAATAAGTATAATCTGATGGCATGTTATAGAGCACGGGAGCTAAGCAGATTATACATGTCCAATCTGCAGACAGCATGTTACACAGCACGAGAAGCTAACAGATTGAACATAGTGGGGGTTTACTAAGGGTTTCCTGTATTTTTCCGATTTGCGCCGTTTTCCCCTGAATTGCCCCAGGATTTTGGCACACGCGATCGGATTGTGGCGCATCGGCTTTCACACGATGGAAATGGGGGGCGTGGCCATCGGAAAACCCGACGGATTCGGAAAAACCGCAGAATTTTTTTTAAAAAAATGTGTCGCTTGACATGCGCTTACCTGCACCAAGAATAGGATAGTGAACTCTGGCGGACTTCAGCGCAGCAGCGACACCTGGTGGACATGGGGCGCATTACCTTAGTGAACAGGCGGAAGACCCAAATTCTCGACTGAGAACGCGCCTCTGGATCACGACAGGACCGGGTAAGTAAATCTGCCCCAGTGTCCTATCTGCAGGCAAAAATGGGCAGACATGCTTAGTGATACTGATGAGTATTGGTTAAATCGTAGGTAACATGTAAATTGTGCTCAGTTCCTCCTGCTTTATAATATGCTGTCTGCAGATTGGGACATTGGGGCTCATTTACTAAGGGCTTTGCGACACACTTTTGTCGGACTGTGCGTGTTCTTCATGGCTAAAACGGCAAAGAGTGTCTGTGCTGGCTTCCATGTGATAAAACTTAGGGGACGTGCTGTTGGTCGATCCTACTGATTGAGACTGAGCGCCGTATTTAACTTGCAAATTGTGTCGCACAACCTTTGTTTAAGGTGCACCACAGAAAAGATGGTGAACTCTGTTGGACCAGTGCTGGGAAGCGCCAGATTCATGATTTCTGGTGCGCAATCTTAGTGAATCGCAGCACGCAGCATTATACACGGAAATAGCACATTTAGTGGAGTTTCCGACTTTCTAAGTAAATTTGCCCCATTATGTGCAATCTGCTCAGTTTCTCCTGTTCTATAACATGCTGCCTGCAGATAGGACACTTTGTACAATCTGCTGAGCTCCTCCTGCGTTCACGCCGTGCAGGTGTCCGACAGGTGGTTTGCAAGAAAGAGGGAGATGCCGCTGATGGATGCAAACAGTTCTCCGTGGGGCACTCCCTATGTACGTGTATGAGGATCCCCGGGTAGAGGTGAGGCCCCTGATGTTATGTGGCTTCCAGGGGTCACACAGAGACAAGGAATGTGAAACATCAACTCATGGTTCCTTTATTCCAGAACACCAACTAGACAGGGGCAACGGGCCAAGATAACAGTCTAACTGGTCCGAGTCCCAGGTCACTGGTTGTATTGTGTTCGACAAAAGGTGCTCACAGTCTGGTTTAAGTTTAGGATCTGCTATAGCCGTGCTCCATGGGGCACAGACCCTGGATCTTTTGACCTAGAGACTCCCCTGGGGCTGACCAGCATATGTCAAAGTTAGGGCATAGGCAGAGGAGGAACAAGTGAGAGATAGTGGGGTTGGGTGCCCCATTAGGAATTTTGCCCCGGGGCCCATGGGATCCTCGTTACGCCACTGCTTACAATATAGAATTAACAATTAATAAACATGACATCCTATTGGTCAGAATGTAATGTTTCCTTCGCAGGCAGATGTAATGCCATGGTTGCTGATTTTAGCCGCCTCATATAAAAATGTCTATTTTCCATGATCCAGAAGGACCTTTTCTATCTACTATAGGAGGAGATTGGGTTATATAGGAGAAGGTCCTTCTGAGTAATGGGGATTAGCCGCCTCATATAAAAATGCCTATTACCCATGACCCAGAAGGACCTTTTCTATCTACTATAGGAGGAGATTGGGTTATGCCCATGGGATCCTTGTTACACCACTGCTTACAATATAGAATTAACAATTAATAAACATGACATCCTATTGGTCAGAATGTAATGTTTCCTTCCCAGGCAGATGTAATGCAGCTGAAATACATGTAGACATTAGATGCAGCCATGGTTGCTGATTTTAGCCTATTGGTAGGGTTAGGGTAGCCGGGTGCCAGAATCCCACAAGTCTGAAATCCACGCTCAAAATCAAAACCTGGGAAAACACTTTAGCAATTTTATTTTATTAGAATTTCCTTTCAGTATGTGTTTCTACATTCAGCCTTGTTATACAGTTTCAAAACCAGGTGTGGACCATAAAGGGAGAGCACATAAAGAGCAGACGGAGCTTCTATATTTTTTTTTACTTAAAATGTTTACACCCCTGGTGGATTTTTGTCTGGCTTACTCATAGGTTACCCATGGTTGGCAGGTAGCTATATGTTCAGGTCATTTCATAACCTTATATAACACAGTAATATTGCTGTCATAATAGACATAGATCTGAAAATTGTTATGATGTCATGAAATATGCTAATCAGGTTTCATTACATAATGAAATGATTTGTTTTAATTGATGTCAACGTGGAATCTGTGTCATCAGACTATAATCATCGTCAATTAGCTCTGATTTAAGTGGCATTTTCTCAGACACGATGCCCTATGATTAAAACATAACATAAACTTAGTATTGAGCAGTCGAGTGTGAATCCACCAAGACATTCCCAGTTTCTGAAACTGGTCTCATATGATTAATATTGAGGAATATATATATACTATATTGTACTTAAAAACTGAAATAATGAGGCACATTTACTTAGAAAGTCGGAAACTGCACTAAAAGTGGTATTTTTGTGTATAATGTTGGGTGCGGCGGTTCAATAAGATCGCTATGTGAAATTATTCTAATTTACATGTTAAAATAGGGTCCATTGAAAAAAAATCCTGCCTTGGACCAGCTGCAAATTTGCGCATAAAAAGTCACAAAAAAGCGATACATAAGTCAAAAGTCGAATGTAACATCTCAAAAATAAAGATACATAAGGCACTGCACAAGGTGTTTGAAAAACGACAGCAAAAGTCGCTGTGAAAAGACAATTGAGCCCAAACTAGCAGAAATTAAGATACATGTCTGCCCTAGTCTTGATACAGTGGGGGTCATTTACTAAGGGCCCGATTCGCGTTTTCCCGACGTGTTACCCGAATATTTCCGATTTGCGACGATTTTCCCTGTATTGCACCGGGATTTTGACGCACGCGATCGGATTGTGGCGCATCGGCGCCAGCAAGCACGCAACGGAAATCGGGGGGGCGTGGCCGAACGAAAACCCGACGGATTCGGAAAAACCGCCGCATTTTTAAAAAAAAAGTGTCGCAAGACTTACACTTACCTTCACTAGGAATAGGCCGGTGAACTTGAGAGCATTGCGGCGGGCCTCGGGGAACTTCAGCGCAGCAGCGCCACCTGGTGGACGTCGGAGGAACTACCTTAGTGAATCCTGGCCGGACCCGAATCCACTGCAGAGAACGCGCCGCTGGATCGCGAATGGACCGGGTAAGTAAATGTGCCCCAGTATGTAAAAAGTGCAGTAGTCCAAATGAGTAAATACTCCCCAATACTGAGGACACTATCAATTACAGATAATAGATCTCATCACAGCAATTGGACATTGAAAACATTTTCTATCACTCATATGAAGTCTATGGAGAGGGAGTATTTCCATATCACACCCAGGTACCTCTACAATCATCAGATCATTTCATGGCTGTCTGGCTGCTCATCTCCCCTGTTCTAAGCTGCGATGGATTTATTTATTCTCGCTCCTTCTTATGCAAATGTAACATTCTTCAATTTACTACTGAGATTTGTTTGTCTTACTGACGTCTTTTCATTGTACACAAAATGTAATAAAGAATACCTAGGGGAGAGACGAGATTGAATTTCGAGTCAGAGGAAGGATTTAATAAATGTTAGGTAGATTGGAGAAAGAATATGACATTTATTTAACTTTGGGTTTGTTTGCTCGCTTTGCTTTTCTACTAAATGTAATCTGATAAACAGAGGAGATAAAGATACACGAGCGCAGATCTGGGAAAGAGCAAGGGTATTTCACCTTATATTCGCTTGTGGTCAGTATGGTATTTAGAGGGGGTTTCCAGAAGGTATATAATGATGGACAATGCTTAGGGTCATGAATATCTAATGGGTAGCGGTCCAACTCTACAAACAGTTCAGCGCAATGTTCAGACAAGTCCTACAGTCAGTTTTCTGTGCTGAGTATTGCATTCACTGGGATGAGATTGGCTTAAAGGGGTTGGTCACTTTATCTCTTGTTGTTTGTAATGTGTGTTTAAGTGTGGAGGGCAGGATTTTAGGTAATTTACCCATGTATATCAATTAAAAGTTCTGCTCCGCTTTCTTAATATGTGAATTGAAACCTCCTGTGTGTTACCTCATCAGCCAGAAATTCCTGACCGCAAAATAGCGGGTCATGTGATCTCTATCTTTCCATGAACAATCGCCCTGCCTGGACCTTAATTTTGTATTCATGAATACTATCATAAAGTCCTGGCAGGGTGATTGTTCATGGACGGGTAGACTCTCTACATGACTATCCATCACATGACTCTCCATCTACGGCCATATTATGGCCAGGAATATCTGGCCGATGAGGTAAATGACAGGAGGCTTTTCATAGATGTATATTGATAAATTGCCTAATATCCTGTCCCCTACACTGACAGCACATTACAGAAAACATGAGATAAAATGGCCAACCCATGTAAACCAAGCCATGTGCCAATAGACTTGCCGTCATAGACCTGGGATGCCGCAGTGCATTTCACCAGAGCACCACCAGTGCTTTTGGAGTTGGTTGGTGGAGGCGCTGAGAGTCAGAAATCTACAATTATAATATTGGTGTCCTTCTCTGGCCTACCTATCCCTGGAAACCCTCCAATGAATGTGTATTGCCTAAGATACAATGGCATCTATATTACAGGTTATTTTCCTAGACATACGTTGTTCCTTTTGGACAGTAGTCTTCAACCACAGGGCCACAGCCAAGACCAGGCCACGGAACACCTGGTTCAAACTGAAACTTGAAAAAAAAAGGTACTTACCTTCCTCTTCATTCTGTGTCCCCTGCTTCTTCTACTCTCAACTTCCCAGAATTGCGGACAGAGGCATGTCTAAGCTCTCTGCCTGTGCCAAGGCCGGCACCAGCATTGGTCATACCCGAGCTTCTGGGTGGGCCCACATCAGGCTGTACATAAGAAATCCATTTGGCTAAGGGAGGTTGTATCTAATGAATCGATAACCATGAGGGGGCTGATTGGTATAATAAACTAGGGAGCATTTTAGGGAACAGGAGACTGTTTTAGTTCCTGAATTTTTAATGCCACCATGTGAGTTCACTGCATATGGGGGCCAGGGGCCTACTTAGACCTTGAGCCGACCCTGGTCTGCGTGCACCTACTATGATGTCATCAGACAGCAACATGGCAGGACTTGTACTCTCCTGCAGCTCTGGACCGCCCATTTGACAGTAGAGAGTAGAATTTTGGGGACCAAACCTGCCCAGTGAGATCCTTGGAAAAGATTCCAACTTCATCCAAATCAGTGGAAGGACATCCATTAAAGATGCAAAGAGTTGGTGGTGAAAGTGATTTTTTTGTTAAATCAAATGAACTAAAAATGAAATAAAAATGAATTAAGTTTCTAATTCTCCTGAAGATGTTGTCCACTCATGATAAAAAATTATTAAATTTAATGAGTTAAATTTGAGAAACCACACTACAAACAGTTCAGCGCAATGTTCAGACAAGTCCTACAGTCAGTTTGCTGTGCTGAGTATTGCATTCACTGGGATAAGATTGGCTTAAAGGGGTTGGTCACTTTATCTCTTGTTGTTTGTAATGTGTGTTTAAGTGTGGGGGGCAGGATTTTAGGTAATTTACCCATGTATATCGATTAAAAGTTCTGCTCCGCTTTCTTGATATGTGAATTGAAACCTCCTGTGTGTTACCTCATCAGCCAGAAATTCCTGACCGTAAAATAGCGGGTCATGTGATCTCTATCTTTCCATGAACAATCGCCCTGCCTGGACCTTAATTTTGTATTCATGAATACTATCATAAAGTCCTGGCAGGGTGATTGTTCATGGACGGGTAGACTCTCCACATGACTATCCATCACATGACTCTCCATCTACGGCCATATTATGGCCGGGAATATCTGGCCGATGAGGTAAATAACAGGAGGGGGCTGATTGGTATAATAAACTAGGGAACAGGAGACTGTTTTAGGAGACTGTTTTAGTTCCTGAATTTTTAATGCCACCATGTGAGTTCACTGCAAATGGGCCCACTGAGGCTCTGTCGCCCAGGGGCCTACTTAGACTTTGAGCCGACCCTGGTCTGCGTGCACCTACTATGATGTTATCAGAAAGTGACATGGTAGTGTCATAGCGTGTCTTCATGGGCAGAGAGCATAGACGTGCCTCTGTCCGCAGTTCCGGGGAGCTGAGAACAGAAGAAACCAGGGCCCAGGGGTGAAGAGGGGCGCAGGAGATAAGTGTTTACTTTATTATTTTTATAGGGCCACCTCTGGTTGACATGTTATTGGTGGGGGGAGGATGGGGGCATGTTTTGGACATTTCATTGGGGAGCTCTGCTGCAGAAAACAGGGCTATGTATAATGTCCCCTTTTCTATAGCTGTCTCTTATCAAGACATTAAAAAGGGGCTTCAAAACAGGGACACTATAAGGGGGGCTGCAGGAAAGGGGGCATTTAGAACAGGGGCCGCTGGAATAGGATATAATGGGTTGGAGGTTAGATATGGATCATTTGTGGGCACACAACATTTTTTGGGAAAATGTTTTTTGGGTGCAGCAGTCCCCAGTACAAAAAGGTGGGGAACAACTGATACAGTTTCCAGCCTTATATTCTGCAACACAAAATGCTACCTAGGCTATCCACTGTCAGATAGGAGTACTTGTACTCTCCTGCAGCTCAGACCGCCGATTTGACAGTAGAGAGTAGAATTTTGTGGAGAAAAACTGCCCAGTGATATCCATAGAAAAGATTCCACTTCATCAAATCAGCGGAAGGACATCCATTAAAGATGCAAAGAGTTGGTGGTGAAAGTGATTTTTTTTGGTTAAATCAAATGTATTTTAAAAATGAATTACCCTTAATACGTCGAGTATAAGCCTAGTTTTTCAGCACAAAAAATGTGCTGAAAACCCACACTCGGCTTATACTTGGAGTAAAAAAAATAAGGTTTTACTGTTTTTTTGTGGTAAAATTAGGGGCCTCGGCTTATTATATTTGGGTATCGGATATATCGAGGTATACGGTAAGTTTCTAATTCTCCTGAAGATGTGTCCATTCATGATAAAAAATATTAAATTTAATGATTAAATTTAAAGAGAAACCACATTTCAGGCTCTTGTCCTCATTTTTTGATCATTCCTATTTAACCTTGGCAATGTCCCTTCGCTCCTTACGCGAGCCCGGTCTCCTGCCTGTGAGATCCTTAGATCTGACACATATCTCGATCACATGTATCGGCTTCAATGCTCCGTTTTCATTTCTAGTGTAGGCAATTAATATAATTCAGAGGAAATTGAGTTTGGGACAATTGGGATTGCCGTTAATATCCTGGGTAGCAGGCCTGTTGTTTTCAAGGGAATTGTGGGGAATCAATATGGAGAGGAGGATATCAGGGGGCTTTGGAAGCAATGATGTGGCCTCGGTAATTAGGACACGAAAACAAGATAACACATTTATTGATCTTGTGTTTTGGACTGGCAGCACCGGGTGACCACTGTGACCTGCATCATCATAGATAATCTGTCTTTAATTCTTTTTTTAGATCTTTTTTATTTCTCAGCTGTCTGTTAGTAACAAGCCTGTTAGTGGAGATAAGAAAGACTCTAAGGGACCGGTGAACTCCTTCCATAAGTTTACAAGAATTTTTTTTTTGAATCAGTTTGCAATACTTGTACAAGGTGAAGTTATCCCCATCTTACAATTAAGTTTTATACCTGATCATCCCATTTCTCATTCAGAGGTCAATATATAACAATATGATTATTGGGTTGTACAAATTGGGACACATTTATCAACTTTTGTCGAGTAGGGGGCCATTTAGCTCTTAGTGACACACATATCCACCTCAAACACCAAAGTGGGAAAATTTATTAGGGGTTTGATTTCAATTAGGCACAGTCTGCCATTTACTTTTTATTTTACGTTTATTTTTTTAATAACTCAGTGTCATCTCATCTTGCATAGTAGTGTGCTTTCATACTTGGCTAGAAAATAGCCATAGAGAATCCAACGGGCTTACTTACGCCTACAGTAGCGTTATATATATTTGATTTCTGGTTGATCTGCTGGTGGCTGTACTTGCTGCAGTGCATCTACTAGCAAATTGTGGCATTTGTAGTGAGACTTGCGACCGCTGTGTTTTGCGCTTAGTGACGCACATATCCATTGCAAAGACCGAAGTGGAAAATTTATTAGGGGTTGGATTTCAATTAGGCACAGTCTGCCATTTCCTTTTTTATTTTACGTTTATTTTGTTTAATAACTCAGCGTCATCTCATCTGGCATAGTAGTGTGCTTCATACTTGGCTGAAAATAGCCATAGGAGAATCCAAACGGCTTACTTACGCCTACAGTAGCGTTATATATATTGATTTCTGGTTGATCTGCTGGTGGCTGTACTTGCTGCAGTGCATCTACTAGCAAATTGTGAGCAATTTGTAGTGAGACTTGCGACCGCTGTGTTTTGCGCTTAGTGACGCATATATCCATTGCAAAGACCGAAGTGGGAAAATTTATTAGGGGTTGGATTTCAATTAGGCACAGTCTGCCATTTCCTTTTTTATTTTACGTTTATTTTGTTTATAACTCAGCGTCATCTCATCTGGCATAGTAGTGTGCTTCCATACTTGGCTAGAAAATAGCCATAGCAATAGGATAGCATCGTTTGTTTTAAAAACTAAAAACACAAAAAAACAAAAAACACAAAAAAATAAAAAAAAATTAAGTTATAACTCTCATTTTAAAATGTTTTAACCCGAGGGCTAGGGGTAGAGGACGAGCGGGGACGTGGGGCGTCCAACTACTGCCGGGGTCAGAGGCCGTGGTCCTGGCCGGGGTGAGACACCCACCTGCTTATGAGGGAGCAGGGAACGCCGCAGAGCTACACTCCCTAGGTTCATGTCTGAAGTTACTGGGACTCGTGGTAGAGCACTGTTGAGCCACGAACAGTGCGAACAGGTGATGTCGTGGATTGCCGACAATGCTTCGAGCAATTTGTCCACCAGTCAGTCTTCCACCGCCCACCCATGTCACCGAAATCGGCACTCCTCACTCCTGCACCTCAGCCTCCTCCCCCCCAGTCTGCCCCCTCCCAGAAATTTGCCATTTGAACCGGCATACTCTGAGGAACTGTTTTCTGGACCCTTCCCACACTCCACAAACCACTTGTCCGGTTGCTGCTGAGCATTTCCGATGCCCAGTTTTTCCACCAGTCGCAGTCTGTGGGTGATGATGACCTTCTTGACGTAGTGGAAGAAGTGTCTAAAAAAGGTGTCCGACGATGAGGAGACACGTTGTTAGACAGTCGGGAAGTTGTTGTCAGGGCAGAAGTCCGAGGGGGGGCAGACTGAGGGATCGGAGGATGATGAGGTGACAGACGCCAAGCTGGGTTGATAGGCCGGGTGAACCACAGTGCTTCTGAGACAGAGGAGAGTCCTCGACCAGAACAGGTTGGAAGAGGCAGTGGTGGGCCAGACGGAGAGGCAGGGTCAGAGCTGGTGCATCAGCGCCAAATGTGTCAACTAGTGAAGCTCCGGTGGCGAGGGCTCCTGCGGAGGGCTAGATTTTCAAAGTCTGGAGGTTCTTTAAGGAAACACCGGATGACCGACGGCTGTGGTGTGCAACATTTGCCAACCCAGGATCAGCAGGGGTTCCGCACACTACTTAACTACCACCAGTATGCGCAGGCATAGGAATGCTAAACACCCCACTCATTGGCAACAAGCCCGTTCACCTCCGGCCGTGCACACCACTGCTCCTTCCCTGTGTCCAGTGATAGTCAGCCCCTGCCCAGGACCCTGCCACAAAAACCCCATCGTCGCCTCCACGATCCTCCACAGCATCCACCAGCGTTCAGCTTTCCATACCCCAGACGCTGGGAGCGGAAACGCAGATATGTGCAACCCACCCGCACGCCCAAGCCCTAATGTCCACATCTCCAGATTGCTTAGCCTGGAGATGCTGCCCTATAGGCTAGTAGAGACCGAGGCCTTTCGCAACCTCATGGCGGCGGCCGCCCCTCGGTATTCGGTCCCCAGCCGCCACTACTTTCCCGATGTGCCGTCCCAGCCCTGCACCAGCACGTGTCAGACCACATCATCCTTGCCCTGACCACGCCGTTTCTGACAAGGTCCACCTGACCACGACACGTGGACGAGTGCTGCCGGGCAGGGCCACTATATATCGCTGACGGCACATTGGTTAACTTGTGGGGCTGGGACTGAGTCTGACCCTGGGGCTGGTCATATACTGGCCGACGCAGAGAATTGCGGGGCCTACCTCGGTCCAGGTCTCAAAGGTCTAGTATACCTCCTCCTCCTCCACCCCTCCTCCACCTCCTCCTCCTCCGAATTACCATCCGTGGCCATGGCGCCATCAGTCGGTAGCTCTAGGCACAGCACAGTGCCGTCGCTAACGACAGCAGGCGGTGCTCAAACTGCTGAGCCTAGGCGATAAAGGCACACCGCCCAAGAGCTATACAGGGCATTCCACATCAAACTTGTTAACTTTGTCCCACCCTGCTGTGTAATCACAAAATAACTTGCAAACTTTTATCATTTACCGATATTATTTCACGCTTCTTGCGCATCTGTTTACATTCCCCTCACCCGCCATATCCTAAACTTATAAGAACGCTACTACACTTGATCTTATACAAAGGTTCTTGAAGTGCTGTTTGGGGAGTAGCCTAGAGACAGGGCTTGGATTGCGAAGCTCACCTGGCAGCGGAGCGCCAGCTCCATGCGCATCATGCGCTTCTTGCGCATCTGTTTACATTCCCCTCACCCGCCATATCCCAAACTTATAAAACGCTAACTACACTTGATCTAATACAAAAGGTTCTTAGAAGTGCTTTTGGGAGTAGCCTAGAGACAGGGGCTTGGATTGGCGAAAGCTCGCCTGGCAGCGGAGCGCCAGCTCCATGCCAGACCAACTAACATAGTTTTAACTGCAGCACCCTTTAATCTACTACTAGTTCACTGCCTCCATACATGGTCCCCTTATCAAACGAGCTGTGTGTCAGGCAGAATTTTGGGTTGTTTTCATGGCTTCCATGTTAACTTTGTCGCCACCCTGCTGTGTAATCCACAAAATATACTGGCAAACTTTATTCATGTACCGATATTATTTGAGCGCTTCTTGCTCACCTCCTTTGGTTCCTCTCTGCCACCCATTGGTTTGAAGCCTGATTCCATTTAGGGTATGTCGCCATGACACTCTCTAGCCTGCTGCGCTGCCTCTGCATGCCGTCCCCATAGTGTCAGGGTCAATTATTGGATTGTTTTACATGCTATCTAGCTTCATTCTGTCACTCTGTCATGGCCATGCTGTGCCCATAATTTTGGCATAATGGTGCGATTAAGCAGCCTCAGAGGCATCCATGCATGCTGCCCCTGCTGTTTCCTCGTCAATTCCGTGGTGTTTCCATCCTTTTCTGAGGTTCCCAGGTGTTTGGCCAAGCTTCCCTGTGTCAGAGCCTTGGTCCCCTTGAAAAATGCTCGAGTCTCCCATTGACTTCAATGGGGCTCGTTATTCGAGACAGCACTCGAGCATCGGGAAAAGTTCGTCTCGAATAACGATTACCCGAGCATTTTGTGTCGCTCATCTCTATGTAATGCAATGCTTAGAGAAAGCAGAAAGACATATTTATAATGAGCTGTAATGGGCTTTTGCAACCTGTCTTTAGTGAAAAAGAGTTCCCTGCTGACAGGTGCCCTTAAAAACATCTGATTTATTAATTTAGATATGTATTCATATGTAAAACCATAGAATTCAAAGACGGTGTACCTTATGATTGTGTGCCAAGAAGTGGTCTAGAAAATTTTACATCTAGTATAAACTTATAGTATGTAGTATTTTTGAGCTCAACTAAAATTGCAAATACTATGTGGACCCTTCTATGAACTTCCAAAAAATCTGGATCCATTCTGTCTTTGTACGTGTAAAGATTTTACATGTGATGCAGTTTCATTTTCTAGATTCAGTAAACTGAACCCGAGGAGTTTTGTAAAGCTCCCTCTAGCAAGGTGTCCGTTACCTTGTAATCTGATCTTATTGTGAAAATGGTTAACTGCTGAGTTATTTAACAGTGAAACTTCCCTCGCAAGGCCACTGTTTTGCCAACAATTGTGTGTTCCAAATATAATAAAAAAATCTCACCATTGTTCGGCCGAGGACAAGACTTCTTCACTCCCTGGTTCCCATATAGGGGGAAATGCCTAATTGTCACTGTGCCTGAAATAGTATATGACGTCAAAGAAAGCATCAGGACATCACCTCATGAGGATGAAAAAAGGGACATTGACATCGCTGATCTGTTTTGCAATAGCAGCCAATCATCGGAGTTTGCTTAGGTGTGTTTGCTGTTGTCATTGCTAACTGCTCTTGATTCTCAACTGAAGGACTTCTTTAGAAGCCTGGTGACACAGCCCTGCAGGTCTAGTGACATAGACTACCTCTAAGAACCTCACATTGTATGAGTGTCCATTGAAAAACTTGATTATTCCACGCACTTAGAAGATCGGAAGCACAACCTGAAACTGAACAAACTACTGAATCCTTCCATTTCGCATCTTCACTGTAACTGGATACAAGATTTTTTAATGTTGCCATTTCATGCAATACTGTATTGGACTAAAAGGTGACATGATGCTACTACAGTCCCTATCCGATAAGAAGAAGGTTTCTTAAGTAATCTGCCTCATCCTGTTTCTTCCATGGAGTCATGGGAATTCATCTGTGACACTTTTCTTCAAAAGATACTGAGGTTTGGTAATCTTGTGACTTATATTTTGTAGAACCTCATGCTACTGTAAATGTGGAAAAATAATATGCAATAGAGAATTAGTTAGGACAATTTTTTGTGATATGTTTCATTACATGAATCTTTTGTAATGTAATATTATATTTTGTATATGTCCCCTAGGATTTGTTAAGTGCTGCGGATTTGATGGCGCTATATAAATATAGATTATTATTATTCTTTAGAAGCCCCAAAAAAATTTCTTCTAGAGGGGTGTTTCCTCCATAAGAGGTTAATATGTAAACTATATAAAGAGTTAAAGAATCTGTCACAGAAAACTGTTCATTAGAAGATCCTTGTAAATAAAGTGGATGTTAAGTGGGGCATAAGATAAACTAAAGCTCCGTGATTTGTCTGTTGAGTGGTTTGAGAGGGATACTATCTTTATAGTTTCCCCAGCACTGAATGGGGCACTGTAATAATGTTGTCCTCCACTCCATTTAAATTGTAGACCCAAGACTCATATCCGTTATGTATGTGGATTGAAGGTTTATTTATGCTCGGATAAATACCACTATAAGGGGGTCTTGATTCTCCAAGAACCCAACAGCCCTTCTTAGGGCTACAATAACGTTATACTTTTTTTTTTTATTTGCAGCTAGTACCATATTGTGAGGAATTTGCAGGGGGACTTGCTACCGTTGTGTTTAGCTCTTAGTGACACACATATCCACCTCAAACACCAAAGTGGGAAAATTTATTAGGGGTTTGATTTCAATTAGGCACAGTCTGCCATTTACTTTTTATTTTACGTTTATTTTTTTAATAACTCAGTGTCATCTCATCTTGCATAGTAGTGTGCTTTCATACTTGGCTAGAAAATAGCCATAGGAGAATCCAAACGGCTTACTTACGCCTACAGTAGCGTTATATATATTTGATTTCTGGTTGATCTGCTGGTGGCTGTACTTGCTGCAGTGCATCTACTAGCAAATTGTGAGCAATTTGTAGTGAGACTTGCGACCGCTGTGTTTTGCGCTTAGTGACGCACATATCCATTGCAAAGACCGAAGTGGGAAAATTTATTAGGGGTTGGATTTCAATTAGGCACAGTCTGCCATTTCCTTTTTTATTTTACGTTTATTTTGTTTAATAACTCAGCGTCATCTCATCTGGCATAGTAGTGTGCTTTCATACTTGGCTAGAAAATAGCCATAGCAATAGGATAGCATCGTTTGGTTTTAAAAACTAAAAAACACAAAAAAAAAACAAAAAACAAAAAAAAAAAGTTAAAAAAAATTAAAGTTATAACTCTCATTTTCAAAATGTTTAACCCGAGGGCTAGGGGTAGAGGACGAGGGCGGGGACGTGGGCGTCCAACTACTGCAGGGGTCAGAGGCCGTGGTCCTGGGCGGGGTGAGACACCACCTGCTTATGAGGGAGCAGGGGAACGCCGCAGAGCTACACTCCCTAGGTTCATGTCTGAAGTTACTGGGACTCGTGGTAGAGCACTGTTGAGGCCAGAACAGTGCGAACAGGTGATGTCGTGGATTGCCGACAATGCTTCGAGCAATTTGTCCACCAGTCAGTCTTCCACGCAGTCCACCCATGTCACCGAAATCGGCACTCCTCCAGCTCCTGCACCTCAGCCTCCTCCCCCCCAGTCTGCCCCCTCCCAGGAAAATTTGCTTAGTACACGAAAGCCATCCTGCAATAGCAGTAAAACTCCTAGATGTCTAAAAAAGTACAATAAAATTGTCCGATCTATCAAGTATTAAAGCAGCGTTTTCTCTGCACTAACCCAATACGGACAGAACATAGCTCCGAATATCTAAAACAAACCACCTTACACCATTTTTTAAACCGAAAAGAAAAAATGGAATATAAGTAAATCACAGTCTCACATCCCTCAAATGGGTTAGCTTAGACATTTGTTTTAATTTTGAAATGGAATAAACATATACAGTTAGTGATGTATCACGGTATCATACCTTTTTTTGTTGTTGTACTGCATACTATACCTCTGAGCTGTTCCGGCCACTTTATACTGCGGTGCATGAATGGGGCCACTATATACTGCTGGGGCACCTTTGGAGGGCCACTATATCCTTGGGCACAGACATCATTCCTGTTAGACTGGACCACGGATACCGATCCCCAAATTTTGTTTTATCCTTTCTCAGTAACTTAGACAACTTATCTTCTGAACACTAAATATTATATATGTCAATACAAAATGCCCCATATTTTATCATCTGTTTTTGTCCACATGTTGTGATCATGGCCCCAACCATCCATCCTCCCTTAATATTGTAGTAGTTTTGTCCCCTTTGCAGAAAACCATCCTCAAAGTATGATATTTCCACCTACCTACTCACAATTGGGATAGAGTGCTCTCGTGGTTGTCACACACCTTCTGTCTTTCTCCAACCTTAGAAGTTAGTTTGATACTAAAAAACAATCTATTTTGTGATGCCTATGGCCAAATTGGCAGGAACTACAAATCTCCGTGGACATACTGCATGATGTAAAATCAATGATTGTGTATTTGTTAGTAACTGTAATCTTTGAGACTGTAATTCCATCTGGCACATGTATTGACAAGGGTCATCATTGTGTTTCTAGGCTGATTCCAGACTTTCTTTAGCAGAATCCTTAAATCCACAATATGAGAAATACATGGGAACCCCATGTTAAGAAGACAGGTCATCTAGTATTTATTCCATTTTCTAATAATGTGCCAACAGTTGTTTTGGTTCTCACCAATCTGTTTTCCCCCCTTTCTGTAGCCCACCCAAAGCTTGTAATGTCATAACAATTTTAAGTTCCCTGGTGTCTGGTGTTCATCGACATCTGCTCTTTGGTCCTTGCCCATGGTATGAGGTTGGAGTTTATGGATTTAGTGTGTTGCACAGGTGCCTTATGTAGCAGAAAGAAAAATAAAACATCACTGAGAGAGACATAATCTTCTGTTTTTTTGGGGAAGCAGGGACTCCTTGTCATTATAATATCACATGATGATTGCAGGTCTTTTACTCAAGCATTTTGATGAGTATGTGAAATCCCATTCAACTTCATAGTGGGGTGTGTTTTTCTAAGGCCACCGCATGTATGTATATTTTAACCCTATTACTGCTGAGGCCAGTGATAGGCACAGCAAATGTCATCAGTGATGACTTAAAATTTTCATCTTCCGTTGTATAAGAAAAGGACAAAACTGCAAAGAAGATTTACTATCCCTTTATTTCTGCCTTCAAAATACTAAGTTGACTCCTGCTATGCTACTTTTACTTGCAACTTTTCTAGGGTTTGGCCCTGCAACCATTTTCTCTGGTTCAATCGCCCAGGGCTCGTCCTCTTTAGGCTCTTAAAATAGCCCCATGAGTACAATTCTAAGTTTCATATTGTCAAACCAATGTCAACATGTGAACCAAATGCACTAAATTAATGTGAGAAGGAAATACAAATTATATGCATAACCTTTCAGAAAATCTTTACTTTTTTGCAGATTTTCAATCCTCCCCACATCTCAATTTGTTTAACCAGTTAACAAATTGCAAACATTTCGATTCTTTATAGAACTCCACAGTAGGAGGTTTTGTTTCAGAGACTCTATTCTCTTCATATTTTGCCAAAGACTCTGTAACAATGCCTAAAGGATTCTTGCAAATGAAGCCTTTCAGTCTGGCTTATGTATTACTTATATATATAAATGGAATACCAATGAAGCCATAAAACAAGCGTTGCTATAGAAAGCAAGAGCTATGTAAACACAAGCAAAAATATAATGGCAAGTTTTTAAATCAAGTCAATTTAATGAGGAACAATGTGAATTTCCCTCATAGTTCATTCAACCCCCTGCGCTTTTTTCCTTCTTGTAGAACTACAATAAAATAATATTTTATGTTTTCCTTGGTTTACAGAATGTATATTTTTAATATTAATGCCTTAGAATAAAAGGTGTGGGTTACTTAACAAGCGCTTTGATAATCTAAATAGCACAGACAGAATCATTTGCCTATATGTGTATTGTAATTGGATAATAAAGATATATGTTGCAACATTTTTATCTTCCATAATTGTTGTCATCATAACATTTATTATATTTATGGTTTTTGTAGTTTATTATTATTGATTATTATTATATTTTAATTATTATCTGGGTTTCCTTGTTCGAAAAACACCAAGCGCTGGATGAGTTCAATATTAGTTTCTTTCTTCCTTCTGCTTCATTAGCCTGTTTCCACCCACATTCAAGTCACAACGCTACCTGTCTACTTGTGATACCGGTGAGTAGGTGACGCCACCCACCACTACTACCTAGGACTACCAGCAGCACCACCCATCACTAATCCTGTCTACAAACATCTGCTGAGATTTCCCATCTCCCAAATAATTGAGAAAGTACCTGTATCAGTTTGACTCCTCGCATGCACAGCATTAAATTTTAAACTTAGTTGAATTTTGACTTTTCAGTAATTTCTGGCATTGCCAGAATTTTTTAAATCAGACAGGGTTTCTAGTTTTTTCCATTTCCTCCACGTAAATCCTCTTGGTACATAATAAGGTTGAAAATGCAGAACGCCTTTCATCAGAGTTAGAGAAGGGTTTATGGTTTTTTCCCAATGCATCTTTTACACAAAGGAGAAATAACAATTGGAGTGCCTTAAACCTCTGTTTTGTTTAAATTCATTTTTTAAATTCATTTTTTAAAAAAACATACTTTCCCAGCCCATTGTGGGTATGGCAACTGGCCTTTATTCCCACCATATTATAGGCCTCTATCTCTTATTACCCCCATTTTGCAACCATTTTTGTTGCTAGTATTCAGGACTTCCATCATGGGGGTTTGTGTTTCGGGTCAAAGTTTGCCTTCGTCAGGGTCCAGCACTGAATTTTGTTGTGGTAAAAACCCAGTTTCAATCAACCACCCTCCATTTCTGGTCACCACAGATCCTCTGGATAACAACCATAGGCTGGCAGTGATGGGCATGACCGTCACTGGCACCAGAGCAAATTAACTGACATTACTAACTTTTTTCATCCTTCAGGGTACGGAGCTGTGTTAGGTGTCATTTTTTTGAGAAATGAAACAACATTTTAATTTCTAATCTACCGTTTAGAGGTCTGAGCAACATTTGGTAACTTTTTATTCCATTTTTATGTTGTAAAATGGTTTAACAGTGCATTTTGGATATTTCAGATTCAGTCACTTTTTCCGTATGTGGTTCTTCCCCGGGTAATAACTGTTTTTATATTTTGCCTATTGAGAATGTGGTGTCCCTTTTGTGTCCGTGACTTTTACTTTTATGTTTTATGTTAGTTTCTTCTATGAAGGGGGGGGATTTTAATTTAATTTTTCACGTTGTTTACTTTTTTAACAACTGTTTTTTGAAACTTTTTTAAAATATTGTTTGAAGACCCTTAGGGTAAATTTAACCCTAGATGGTCTTATCATTCATGTTACATATAACTGCAATACTACTGTATTTCAGTCATATTGCATTTTTGCCAGGATACATTACAAGGAGCCACTGCTCATTGTACGGAAACTGATGAAAGACCCCAAGGCTGTCTGGCAACCGTTCACCCGATGACTTCGGGGGAGCGACGTTCAGACTAATATGTCATTGCCCAAGCTTTGCCAGCTGCAGTCGAAGAGTTAATAGCCGTGATCTGTGCAAGCACCGACCGGAGTTATTAGCATTTGGGTTGCTGGCATATGCAACACCCCCATCTGTGTCAATGAAGGAGGCTCAGCCCGTGAGCCGCTGTTCATACAACCCCCACACCTCTCCCATACATGTCTGTGCACGGAGTATGAAGGTGTTAACATTATCAACTTAAGGCAATATATACTCATATCAGGTAATGCTTCCCCAGATCCGCTGTTCTCAGCAGCTGATAACAGAGAATGAACAATAAGCTGCTATTTAATTGACTGACCCGTCACAAGCATATTTAAAAGCACTTTAATAATGTTTCCCATGTTATTGACAGGTAAACTATCTTATTTCACGCTATGCTACAACTTTAGTTTAATTATTTTTTACTTCCCTTCCCAGAAACTAATTAAAGGGAAGCTTTGATTGTTTTAATTTATTTCCTTCTGTTTTATTACAATTTAAAAAAATTCAATTGCAAATGTGGTTAACTAAAAGATTGGCTATTTTTAACCGACTTGACAAATGCCCACATTTCGCTTGGCAAAACAAACTCATTTTGTTCCATCCTGAGATGTGATATCTTGGATATTAATCCTATATTTAAATGTATTTTGTTATCATTTGTAGCAAGTATCACTGTTAATTTCCTTTACCTCCCCCACCCACCCCCTCTATTCCAATAAATTGCACTGTGTGTTTGATTAGTTTACTAGACCAGGGTTGTAGTAAATGTAATTCTGCTCACGCTCACAATATGCACAGCAGGAGTTTGGGAAGATGTAGAGTCATTTTGCTGCTTATTTTCGTATTCAATAAACATTGCAGGAATATGTCAAATATTTCAGGAATGAAATAAAGCTGAAGCAGACCGAACTTTAACTGTTTTAAAACATCATTGTACTAATGGCCGCTAAAAGCGATGTTTCTAAATGATTTACTTTGATATAAAAATTGGTCAAAATCAATGATGTTTAATAAAATGGTTGGTTGAAGACTCACTGGCTTTTTAATAAACTAGGGGGGGAAATGTCAATTTTCAGAAAAACCTTCACTCTCATGGAACTAATGCCTCAGTAGATCAGATCTTAAGGTTTTCAGCGTAATCAACTGTACAAGATTAAAAAGATATTGGGTCCATCACTGTAAATGTTTTTATGAATAAGGGGAAAATATTTTTGCAAGAATTGCATGCAACCACCATTTCTGCTTTGGGGACAATCATTTTTTTTTTGGTAATTTTTTGCAATGTTATATTCTAAATCAGAACTTTTTTCAAGAATATAATTTTTTATTTATATAGGGCCTACAGATTCCCCAGAACTGCAAACAAAGCATGGCAAACTGGTCCCTGTCCCAATGGGCTCACATATAACCAACAGTATGTTTTGGAGTGTGGGGAGGAAACCAGAGTACCTTCTGCAGGTCAGAAGTGCTACCACTCAGCCCTGTGCCGGCCCAACACTGTAAATCACACAACAGCAAAATAGAAGTCAAAAATGTTGTGTCTATCAAGTTCAAATAATATATTAGACTACAAATTATCCAGAAACAGAAACCCCAAAAAGGTTTAATTTCAATGACCAAAAGTGGAGAAAATCTGTCCTAACATCAAAACAAATCCCTGGGTCCCAAGATATCCCATTAATTTTGTTGATATTATTTCTCTTAAACAATTGTCTCCAATCCTCTATTATACTTGTCCAGTGCATCCCCCCAGCCATCCATTGGCAGTGCATGTATTTTTTCTATTGATCGTAGAGAAGCGTGCCCTTTGTCATATGAGGATTTGTCATTTTTGGATTTCCCAGGCTGTAAAACGTAATAGCCAAAAGATCCTCCCTGCCTGTCTAAAGGTTAACCCTTTAAATGCAATGTTATGGGTGAGTGACAAACCTCTGCCATTCTTTTAAATGTCCCTGGTGGTGTTTAAAGATTTAGCACCTGGCTTAATCCCAGTCGCCAGCATGGATTTTAGGTTGTCAATGGCAGGGATGGTGCTGAAATAGGAAATTCTAGCTGAAGACTGACCCAAACATTGTGGGTTTCAGTCCACCTGTTAGTGTAGTTACTTTTACTGTAGATTTCTAACACAAATACTGCAAATTTTCAGTGTTTTTACTGTTGGCCCTCTAATCACACTGATTGTCAGTGATCATGTGTACAAGATAGGAAATGGTGACCTTAGGGACAAGGCTGATGAGTCAGATTCTATTATTTATAAAAATAACAGTTCTCTATAATAAGCTTATCTAATTTATTCTATTTATATATGAATTACCAACTATATCATGATCACTATTACACTCACTATCCCACTCTCCCACACGTACTCTCCTAATCTACCCCACCCCACCGTACCTCTCGTCCTCACATTCCATCACCGTCTCGCGCCCCCCCCCCCCGCCCCCCCTCCGACTCTCGCTACCAGTATCTATGCTGTCTCTTGCATTGTTTAACCTACATCCTCTCGTCATCGAAGGGTCCACCCCCAAAACGGTCCCCCTCTAACTCTCTCTTTTCCACTGTCTGTATCCTCCTCCTAGTGCTCCCTTCATCTTAGATAATTAGTATTTTGGGACGCGATACTGTAGCGTTGCCCTTCATCCTCCCCATCCCTATCTCACATCTTTAATTTTCTCCCTTCCATCCTCCTCCCTATACTACTACGTAAAACCCATACCAATAAACTACTATTACCAACACTGTGGAAGATCGTTGACACGGTCAAACAAAATAAATAATCGTATGGTTTAGAAAGCTAAGGACTCCTTGAGAATAACGTGTTAGAAAGTGTTGATTAAAAAAGTAGTTCCCAAGTGATTATTAAATCTGTATTTCACCATTGATATATTATTTTTACAATTTATTTACTTAGAGATTCTATAAACTTCATTCACATACTTATTATGTCTATCATGTTTTTACATAGCTCGATATCATGTTTTCTTTGTCTTGCAAAACTAAAATCCAGTCACTGTATTCTTTTGTTTAACCTGCTTTGATGTCTAACAAAGATCTTTTGTCTAATCTCTTAACGGATTTGTCGGATACTGGGATGATTGTTATTGTAGAATAGTTTTCACAAAGGGTTATCTATCTTTCGATGCGATTGTAGCGCTGCAATAATAACCAAGTGCTCACTGTTCACTGCATTGATGTTTTCATTCTGAGCAGCTGCCTACTCGGATTGCAGTAATCTGCATTTGCTTATAACGAGACATCTGTGGTGGTCCATAGAAACCTTGTAAAACACTCATACTAATAGATTTGTTTGAGATGATTTGGATGTTTTCCTGGCACTTTGCCCTCCCTACTTTCCATCCACTTTTTAAAGTATTATAGTGATGGAGAAAGAAATTCCAACAGAAATTCCAATTATTTCACCACAACCATAGCATTGCTTCGTATTTACAGGCTCTAAATTGCCATATTTAAGCATATATAGATGTAGTAAGATAAGCCACTTAGTAAAGTCCCACAGTGTGGACTAATAAAGATAAAGGTGTATGAGTATTTTATACTGGTACCTTCTATAACATCATTCTTAAGATTAGACCCATCAAGCAATTTATGATTCTAAAAAGGAGCTTTGTGTGTTTAATATTTTCTAGGTTAAATTAATATATACACTTTTAGCATCCCTTTCAGGTTGTCGCCATTAACAGCAAACAGTGGAGTGTTTAATTAATTGTTAAACTGTATAAAACCTTTGTTGTTTAAAACCACTATAATATATAAAACACAGCATTGAGACGTGCACTTAACCAACAGGAAGCGTAAAGAAGTGTATATAAGATGATTTTTCAATTAAAGCATCAATGATGTGACATTTTGCTAACTAAATATTAGCGAACATTCTGTTTAATTTCCTTCAACTCCTTAGCGACTTGAGCCCTTTTTAGTTTTTTTTTTATTTGTTTTCTCCCCACCTTCAATCTATAACTGTTTTCTGTTAACACCCTTAGCGCCAAAGGCCATTTTACACCTTCCTCGGCACGGCCCGTTTTTTTCAAATTGCCCTCGTGTCACATAAATGGTTATAACTTCGATCAATCGCTCTAACATATCCCAGTGATTTTGAAATTGTTTTCCTCGTTGACACTTGTGTTCCTTCATGGTATTATGAAAAGTTTTGGTGGATGTTTTGCATTTATTTTAGAGAAAATCAGATATATCGTGAAAATTTGAAAGTTCCTCGATTTGAACTTCAAATGTTTACTTTTCCATCACACTAGTCCCATAACCCACAGCAAAAACTTAATAACTAACATTCACCCAAAACAAGGGGGCCGACAGTCCTCTTGTGCCAATAGTGGTTTTTTGAGATACTTTATTTTGGTAGGATGGTATGGGGCTTTGAATTTAGGGTGCGACTTTTTCATATTTTAATAAATAAAGAACGCAAGAGTCACTGGACTATTGGAGAGCGGACCGTAGCTTCAGGGTTGCCTTTGAGGAGGCCTAGAATAAAGTCAGAAACCCCATAATTCCCCGATGTTGGTATAGAAATTACAACCCTTGGGGGGCAACGTATGAAAAACGAACTTTTGTAAACAACCTTTAATGGGTTTTAGCAGGGGCTTCAAAAGTCGGATGCAATGTTGAGTGAAGTAAAATTGTTTTTGGGCTAATGAATGTGTTTTTTTCAAAAAAGTACAAATTCTCTTAGGATAAACCCACACAAACCAACAAAAACGCTCCCAAAGTTGTGAGATAACCAATCCCTCGAGCCTTCAGTAACCAATACCCCACCATATGTGGATGTGGTAACCTGATGTATGGGCACACCAGGGCAATCGAAGGGAAAGCTGACCAGCCATTCAGACGCATTATGCTGTCAGCTCATTTATTGGCTATCAAAATCGTATTTTTTGGGGGAAATTCTTAGACATGTAAGGGCTTATTTTTTGCGACATGAGATGCACTTTACAATATTCATTTTAGCTAGTTGGAGTATTAGCATTATTGATGAAGATTTTACTAACATTCTTGAATGTATGGATGAAACGAAAATTGTAAATTTTCTGGTTTCTTTTGTTTAGTTCCCTTCGTGCGGGGCTCTAACAGCAGTACACTAAAAATCTATATATCTTTATTCTCATGATCACTACGACTATTACAGCCCCTCAGTGATAGCTCATTTTAATAGTTTCATTTATTTTAACAATTTTATTGGCAAAAAATATATAGAGGAAATTCATTTTGTTTGCAAATCGCACATCTTTTCAGAGACGTTAACTATTCATATTTGTTTTGGTTGAAGACCGAGCTGTTAGTGTTTTCCCCGTTTCAGTGTACCATTTGGCGCAAATAACTTTTTTTGATCACTTTGTAGACATTATGGTGAAGAGATTTTATGAGAAATGTACATTTTTTGCGTAGTTTTTTCGAGTCCTTGTTTTTACAGAGTTCACCAAGCTGTCCAATGCATGTTTTTGAGTTATTATGGATTCGTTAAGGATTGCAGCGATACCACAATAGTGGGGTTTTTTGCGGATTTTTGGTGGTTTTTTTTTACTTCTCATTACATGTGTATAGGGAAATTGTTTGTATTTAGATTAGGGGACTTAACTTTATTTAATTAATTCTTTTTATTAAAATGTTGCTTTCTATGTTAATGTTTTTAACTTTTCTTAATTATTTACAGGTTGGCTTTAACAGCGTGATCCATGATCTTCGTCACCTTACATCAGCTCAAGTAAACAGATTTATTACACTTGTATTAAATCCAAGCATCCTGCGCAGCCCTCAGAACACGCATGCCCGACGGAGACCTTGCCCGCGCAATCAGAGAGCGGACCCCCCCGTTGAGCGCCGCGACCACCAGCGTGTTTAGGGGTTAACAACACAATCGGAGAAATCTCTGTCGCGGGTGTTGTGAGAGGCGTGGTGTCCGGAACTGATAGTTAGTACAGCCGACCCCGCAATTTCTGGTGCCCAGGGGTTTAAAAAATTCCCTTGATCGTGATGTTCTGTATCGTATTCTGACATTGCATGTGGAAGCAAGCAGAAGACCATTCCTGACAGCAATTAAATTAGTGTGAAGAATTCATTTCCACCATTTCCTTGTGCTCTTCGTTTTTACGGCTTTCACTGTGCAACTTGAAAGTCTGACCACGTGCTCATGTTATTGTTCTTGCGTCAGTACGATCACAGGGATTCCAACTTTTTTTACGTGTTTAAATGTTTTTAGTTACATTTTTCAAATTGGAAGCCTTTTGTGCAAAAAATTCTTCATTCGCCATCTTCTGACTCGTTATATCCTTTTTCATTTAGTTATTTTGTATATATGATAATTTTGCTAGATTAAACTGATGTTTTTAGTAGCTTCATTTGATCTTTTTATCACCTTGTATATATCACATGCCCACAACAAGATAATCATTAGCCGGCCCTATTTTCTGTACCTAACAGTGTACCATTACCTTTGTTCCATATATATTTTTTATTATTAGTTATAGGTAAAGGACTTAGTGGATTTGAATCTTTTAGGTCTTTTACACTTTTCTTTATACTATTTTTTTGAATAACCCCTGGGTACTTTATCACCAGGGTAGTCATTAATTTGCTCGTACAACGCAAAACTGCAATAGATATCTACTATATGCCAGTTATTTGAGACAGCATTGACATAGATCATAGCTACAAATCCCCTGTGCCACCCATCTGTCAAATCAGCACATCCTTCTGACATGAACTATGAACTATGTTTGTTATGGCCTAAATGTAAAATGTGGCAAAGGTTCATTGATTGGAGTCCAAGGTAAATCATAAATCACTGTAACAACCCTTCATTTCTCAAGATTTTTTAGAATCAATATGTGAAACACAAAATAGAAACACCTAAACGACTTCTAACAAAAGATGCCTGTCCTAGCGTCTCCGTTTCTCTGTGGTACATCACTGAGGAGTTACTATCACTCACCAACTGGTGGCATACATATTTATTAGCCTGACAGGGCTGTGTGACGTGATATGAGAGCTGCCAAGACTAAGGCTCCTTGCCACACTAGCGTTGCGTTTCAGTGCGGGGTGCAATGCTGTGTGTAAAAAATGAACGTTTTGGCTGCGTGTTTTTGTTCCATTTTTCTGGTGGTAATTCTTCTTTTTTTTTGCGTTTTCGGCGCATTTTGTACGCGCGATTCAATGGGAGACTCGAGCATATTTCAAGGGACCATGGTTTGGGATTAAAATGTGTTATTAAGTTGAAAAACTAATTGTCTTCTGATAAGTTGCAAACATCGTCGCGTCTATTGCTTCAGCTGTCCGCGGTAATTATCTCCCGGACTTTGAGCAGATGGAAGACAGTCGAAGAACTAGAATAAAACATTGTACACAGTGAACACAGTGAACACAAAGGATCATTTAGAAAACAACACACGTGGCAGAACACAGTGCAGAATAGTGGACACCGATGTTCGGCCCACATCTGCCGTACTTGTCGGGGATCGACGCGGATAACGGCTAGCGGAACAAAATGCATGTGAAAACAATAAGATGTTGTTGGAAGAACAAATTCGCAGATCGTTTAAATACAGTCTGCAAGGTCTTCTTCACACTATATATAGGTTCTTCAATTGCTATTTTGGTTCGCCACCGTTCGCTGCGTTATCTCCCGACATAGTAAGTCAATGTGCCGAACATCCTGTACTCCGTATTCCCATGCACCTGTGTCTCCTAGCACGTGTTTTATCTACAATGATCTGGTGCTTCACCTGTGTTCACGTGTACACAGGTGTTATTATTCTTACTTCACTGTTCTTCAATGTGTTTTTAATTAACCTGGGCGTATCGCGAGCAGGGGGAAATATGTTTATTTATGTCACCTAGCAACACCCTTACGTTTAAAACGATTGCACTCGCATTGCACTGCAAGATTGCGAGTGGCACATGGCGTTCTTGATTGCATCTCCATAGACTTGAATGGGGCGGATCGAAAAACCGCGTACCCGCAAAAATAGAGGAATGCTGCGATTGAGACGCCGTGCAAATCGAACCAAGCTACGCCGCATTTAAAAAACAAAAACTCACGCTAATGGAAGAAAAGCCCATTGAATACAATGGGACAGAGATGCATATGATCGAGTGTCGAGCGCGTCACAACCTAGTACGCGCCAGAACTCGCCGGCCGTGAAAAACGCCCAGATGGAGTGAAAGGGGCCATTAGTGGCATCTTTGGTAAAAGATATTCTTTTTTCAGATGTTCCTGGCTTGTCGAAGCCTGACGAAGATCTCTGGAAGAACCAAACTGCTCTACGATGTAAGTAAATTAATTTGAATGGCTTTCTACACAAGTTCGTTACTATTTGCATTTAACCGTTTGTTGATCACTTTAAATTCTAGAGAAATTTGAAAGTTCATACTTGTGTATTTCTGTGACTGTCTGTGTTTGAATGAGGAGCCATTATTATGCCCTGCCAGGGCAATTGTTAATCACAGCTGCACAACTGGTTTCCTCATTAAGTTCTAATTTTTCAAAAATTATTATGAAACACTGCCTTCACAGCAAGAACCACCTCTGGAATACCGGGCAAGGATAATCATTTTATCTGTTTCTCACCTGCCTACTGTAATGTAAATAACGTTTTGGACATGCTCTCTTCTCATGAATTAATTTCCCTTTAAACATCTGATCCTCCGTTTACTTACACCAGCTGATGGTCTGATCTTTACAGGGCAGCTTCAGCACAGTTGGACCACAAATTGCTAAGATTCTTAATAGTGATGCTTACGTGCATTAAGTTTGCCAGTATTGTCACAGTCACACAACGCTGCTACTTCTATATTTCTATACATGATAAGTATCAAAATAAGACTCTGCTTCACATTGAGGCAGTCCTTTGAAGCAAACCTGCTGAGGATTTTCTACACCAAATACTGTTACCAGTAAGAGCTAAACCGATAACACCTAGTAAATAAATCCAAACACCCTATGGAACACTCTTGGTACCAAGCTCATACCATTGCCAATGCTCTGTGTTATTGTGGAATTTTATTATTAAAACAGCATTCTGCCTCAGAATGCAGGGACAAATGGCTTACACGCCCCACAAAATGATAGGAAGTAATGTTGATGTTAATTGTGTGTTGTTTATTTAGGTGCGGAAACACTGTCATGCCTTTGCCTCTAAGTAATGAGGCACAAAACCATTCCCAAAAGATTAATAAAGATTTTATTCTATCTACAGCACCCAACTGAACGCCCAATTTGAAGATCCTGACATTATGACCAATAATATGTGACTTAAAACTATAAAAATAAACACCAATTATTGGCTTAACACCTACTGGATCTCGCCTCTTTGGCCTTAAGGACGCGCCCCCATTTTTACAATCTGCCCTGGGTTGTGTATTTTATTCAATTGTACTGTAATAAAAATCTAATTGGATAGAAACTCTGTGTTCACTTTTAGTAATCCACATTTTGTTTATATGCATAACTTTTTTATTTTTCGTTCGGCGACAACTCTGGTTAGAGGGCCTTATTTTTTGCGCAGAAAGAGGTTTCTTTTAGTGAGTCTTTTTTAGAGATGCGTAACATTTTTTAGTTTAAGCATTTATTAAGCGATTTTACAGATATTAATTAAAAATTCTCTTTTTTGAATGTTTTTGCGTTTTTTTTCTCTCAGTGTTTAACACCGTGTGGGTCCAGGTAATTAATTCGGTTTATTATAGGATGTTACAGGACGTGGCAACCTATCAATATGTGTGGGCGGGGTTTATGTTTTTATACTTTATTAAGTGTTGTTTAGGGCGAAGTGACCATTTTGGGGGATTACTATTTTTTAGTATTTATTTTAATTTATTATATGGGTAGTGTTTAGGGTTTTATACATTTTTTTGTTTCATACTTAAATTGAACAGGATGCTCTGCATCGATGGTTCAAGTCAATACATTGCTTACAACCATTGCCTTTTCCTGGAGCAGTTGTTAGTAACTGTCCTCGGCATGCAGGCGCTGCATGCTGGCATCGGGGGGATGTTAGTTGCTACAAGAGTAAACAGGCGGAATAAAGATGCGAGACAGATGTATTCTGAATGTTGTAGGGGATAATCATCTCTTAGTGTTAGCGCTTCCTTATCACTATCTATCCTGAAACCCTCTCGTCGACTCCAATAAGTGTAAGGCCAGTTTTATGTATGATGCGTTATTCTACTACCCTTAGCAGAATGGTACCTGGAGCTTCTAATTCGCTTGACCGCGGCGTGTAAGGGGTTAACACTAGAGATGAGCGACATTAACTCGAACTGCTAGTTGCTCGGACGCATACTTCGCCCGCTCGAGAAAATGGCAGCTCCCCCGTTTGCTTTTTGGCGGCCAGAAACAGAGCCAATCACAAGCCAGGAACTCTGCACTCCACCCAGCATGACGTGGTACCCTTACACGTCGATAGCAGTGGTTGGCTGGCCAGATCAGGTGACCCTGGGATAGACTAGCCCGCTGCCCGCGCTGCTCGGATCATTCTGTGTCTGGATGCCGCTAGGGAGAGAGCTGCTGCTGTGGTCAGGGAAAGCGTTAGGTGTTCTATTAGCTTACTGTTAGGCAGGAGTGATTCTCCAAGAACCCAACAGCCCTTCTTAGGGCTACAATAACGTTATACTTTTTTTTTTTTATTTGCAGCTAGTACCATTTTTGAGGAATTAGCAGGGGACTTGCTACCGTTGTGTTTTAGCTCTTAGTGACACACATATCCACCTCAAACACCAAAGTGGGAAAATTATTAGGGGTTTGATTTCAATTAGGCACAGTCTGCCATTTACTTTTTATTTTAACGTTTATTTTTTTAATACTCAGGCCATCTCATCTGGCATAGTAGTGTGGCTTTCATACTTGGCTAGAAAATAGCCATAGGAGAATCCAACGGCTTACTTACGCCTACATAGCGTTATATATATTTTAATTTCTTGTTGATCTGCTGGTGGCTGTCCTTGCTGCAGTGCATCTACTAGCAAATTGTGAGGAATTTGTAGTGAGACTTGCGACCGTGTGTTTTGCGCTTAGTGACGCCCATATCCATCTGCAAAGACCGAAGTGGGAAAATTTATTGGGGTTGGATTTCAATTAGGCACATCTGCCATTTCCTTTTTATTTTACGTTTATTTTTTAATAACTCAGCGTCATCTCATCTGGCATGTAGTGTGCTTTCATACTTGGCTAGAAATAGCCAAGGAGAATCCAAACGGCTTACTTACGCCTACAGTAGCGTTATATATATTTGATTTCTGGTTGATCTGCTGTGGCTGTACTTGCTGCAGTGCATCTACTAGCAAATTGTGAGCAATTTGTAGTGAGACTTGCGACCGCTGTGTTTGCGCTTAGTGACGCAATATCCATTGCAAAGACCGAAGTGGGAAAATTTATTAGGGTTGGATTTCAATTAGGCACAGTCTGCCTTTCCTTTTTATTTACGTTTATTTTGTTATAACTCAGCGTCATCTCATCATGTAGTGCTTTCTACTTGGCTAGAAAATAGCCAAGAAATCAATCGCTTTTAGCTAACGTATAATTATTTCTGTATTTTGTATTAGGCATCTAGACATGGAGGATTGAGGAGACGCGACGGTGTTTTAGCGCTTAGTGAGACTATCATGAAAGCCGGTGGGAAAAACATACACACACTAACGACATACTATAAGAAGAGCACAAGAGAAAACATAGCAATAGGAACACTAACAGAAAAAAAATTAAGTTATAACTTCATTTTCAAAATGTTTTAACCCGATGCTAGGAGAGGTGAGGGCGGGGACGTGGGCGTCCAACTCTCGGGGCGAGGCCGTGGTCTGGCGGGGTGAGACACCACCTGCTGATGAGGACAGGGGAACGTCGCAGAGCTACACTCCCTAGGTTCATGTCTGAAGTTACTGGACTCGTGGTAGAGCACTGTTGAGGCCAGAACAGTGCGAACAGTGATGTCGTGGATTGCCGACATGCTTCGAGCAATTTGTCCCACCAGTCAGTCTTCCACCAGTCCACCCATGTCACCGAAATCGGCCTCACCCTCCAGCTCCTGCACCTCAGCCTCCTCCCCCCCAGTCTGCCCCCTCCCGGAAATTTGCCATTTGAACCGCATACTCTGAGAACTGTTTTCTGGCCCTTCCCACGTCACAAACCACTTGTCCGGTTGCTGCTGAGCAATTTTCCGATGCCCAGGTTTTCCACCAGTCGCAGTCTGTGGGTGATGATGACCTTCTTGAATGGAGTGTGTCAAAAAAGGTGTCCGAGATGAGATAGACGGTTGTTAGACAGTCGGGAAGTTGTTGTCAGGGCAGGAAGTCCGAGGGGGAGCAGACTGAGGGATCGGAGGATGATGAGGTGACAGACCCAAGCTGGTGATAGGCCGGGTGACACAGTGCTTCTGAGACGAGGAGGAGTCCTCGACCAGAACAGGTTGGAAGAGGCAGTGGTGGGGCCAGACGGAGAGGCAGGGCCAGAGCTGGTGCATCAGCGCCAAATGTGTCAACGTAGTGAAGCTCTGCGTGGCGGGGAAACACCGGATTACCGACGGACTGGTGCGTATTGAACATTTGCCAAACCAGATCAGCAGGGTTCACCACTACTAGCTTAACTACCACCATATGCGCAGGCATATGAAATGCTAAACACCCCACTCAGTGGCAGCCAAGCCCGTTCACCTCCGCCGTGCACACCACTGCTCCTTCCCCTGTGTCAGCTGATAGTCAGCCCCCTGCCCAGGACCCTGCCACAAAAACCCATTGTCGCCTCCCCGATCCTCCACAGCATCCCCCAGCGTTCAGCTTTCCATACCCCAGACGCTGGAGCGGAAACGCAGATAGTGCAACCCACCCGCACGCCCACGCCCTTATGTCCACATCTCCAGATTGCTTAGCCTGGAGATGCTGCCCTATAGGCTAGTAGAGACCGAGGCCTTTCGCAACCTCATGGCGGCGGCCGCCCCTTATTCGGTCCCCAGGCGCCACTACTTTTCCCGATGTGCCGTCCCACCCCTGCACCAGCACGTGTCACAACATCATCCGTGCCCTGACCAACGCCGTTTCTGACAAGGTCCACCTGACCACGGGACATGGACGAGTGCTCGCCGGCAGGGCCACTATATATCCTGACGGCACATTGGGTTAACTTGGTGGGAGGCTGGGACGAGTCTGACCCTGGGTGGTCATATCTTGCGCCGACGAGGAATTGCGGGGCTACCTCGGTCCAGGTCTCAGCTACTATGCTCTCCTCCTCCACCTCCTCCACCCCCTCATCCCCTCCTCCTCCTCCGAATTACCATCCGTGGGCCATGGCGCCATCAGTCGGTAGCTCTAGGCACAGCAGCAGTGCCGTCGCTAACGACAGCAGGCGGTGCTCAAACTGCTGAGCCTAGGCGATAAAGGCACACCGCCCAAGAACTATTCACAGGTGATCACGGCGCAGACTTGATCTGTGGCGGCACTCGCTGAACTGTAAGCCAGGCATGGTTTGGGTGTGACAAACGGGCCGTAATCCTGGTGGCGGCTCTGTCAACATCGGCAGACTGGACGACTGTGCATGCCGGCCACAGGTGTTTTAAATATGATAGTTCAGAGTCGTTTCCTTCAAGACATACCCAATCTGTCTGATTTTGCTCTACGAAGGGTGCGCCGCATCTTTTGCCATTTCAGAAGTTCCAGCCAGATGCTGGCCACTGTATAGGGCACGCAGCGCGTCCCTCCAACTGCCCGCTCACATGACTGTTGTGCGACTGCCCACGAGGTGGAACTTCAACCATTAACCATGTTATCCAGAGTTTTACTAGCATGCGCAGAGCGATTGTAGACTGTCCCAGATGTCAACTTCCACCAGACAACTGGTAGTCAGGTCATCCAGCTTCCTCACAGTTACAATGAGGAGTGGACGTGGAGGTTCTGATATATGTCCACCGTGCTGAGATGTAAGCTTATCGGGAGTCAACACAAGGTCAGGTGCGATGCCGCCATCCATCAAGCCTCACCACCCGTGTCTTGCTTCCTGTTTGAAACAACCTCTCTGATCAGCATATACAAGTCAGAAGCTTTGCGCTGCTCTTCACAAGAGACGGGGGAAGAAATTCCCTTGTTGATAGCCAAACACCCTTAGGTCTGTTTCTCAGCGCATATGGAGGAGGTGAGTGGAGGAGGGATGAGGAGAAGAGGTGAAATGTTGCGCATTTGTAGCCACAGAGCGGCGACCATTGTTGTATCCTTCACTTGTTCAGCTGTATGGGCAGAAGAAGAGGAGTTGGAGGAGTTGGAGGAGGAGGAAATGGACAGTCAGGCCAGTGAGGGGAGTGAATTCTTACGTCGTTGGTACTCGGGCCGCATATGGCAGATTTCTTGCTAGGCTGCCTATCCCGTGACCCCTGCGTCAAAGAATTTATTCCAGCACGATTACTGGGTGTTTCACCTTCCTGGAACCCAGGTACAAGCAAAATCTTTCCACTCTCATCCCTGGAGAGGAAAGGAGATGTGTGAGAATGCATGAATACCAGCAGGCCCTGGGTGCACAAGCTGTAAACACTATTTCCCTTCTGACAGCGCTAGCGGCGAGGTGCGTAGTTCTGCGTGGCAAGATAGCGAGGGAGAGTTTCTAGCAGGCAGCTTGTCCAGCACTGGCAAGGGTACGCTTTAACAAGGCTTTGCCCAGCCTTTATGTCCACCCCCCAGCAAGACACTTGTCACCTGTCCCCAGTCTCGGCAGGTAGGGCTGATCTTTACAGAAAGATGGTGAGGGAGTGATACGTAGCTGACCATGACCATCGTCTAAATGATCACACAGCTCCCTAAACTACTGGGTTCTCAAAGCTGGACAGTTGGCACGAACTGGCGCTGTACGCCTTGGAGGTTCTTGCCTGCTCCTGCCGCTAGCGTCTTGTCCGAGCGGTGTTTTCAGTGCAGCTGGTGCATCATCATACCGATAAGCGTACACGCCTCGTATCGACAGCGCTGACAGGCTGACGCTTTTAAGATGAATAAAGCCTGGATTCTCTCATAATTCTCAATCTCCACCAGGTGAAGGAAGCTCAACCTGAATAATTTATGCACTCCTCTCTCCTCATTTTCCTCCTTCTCCTCCTCTGTGTACACTAAAGCAGTGGAAACTGGCTCTTTTTGACACGGCCCACTGCTCTAGCTCTAGTACTTTATGCATTTAATTTTTCTGAGAGGCGCCACCTACCCGTCCTTGTTTTAAAACATTTTGGGACTGCCACATACAGCGCTGCACTTCACACATCTACTCCCATTTTTGCGGACCTGGGCCACTCTACCTGCTCCTTGGTTTGAAAACTTTTTGGACTGCCACATACAGGCACTATCCAAATATTAATGTCTCCTATACAGCCGCCAACCCGTTGTCTCCATTTCTACCTGTCCATACAAAAGTCGTCCATATAGCTGCCTCCATATATCGTCCCCTTATTCAAACAGGATGTGTGGTCAGGTCAGAATTTGGGGTTGTTTTCATGGATTCGACATCAAGTGTTAACTTGTCGCCACCCTGCTGTGTGTATACCCAAAATATACTGGCAAAACTTTTACCATTTATGATATTATTCAGCGCTTCTTTTGCGCATCTGTTTACATTCCCCTACCCGCCATATCCCAAATTATAAGAACGCTCTTACATTAACTTGGTGCAGCTGGGACCGGTCGACCCTGGGGCTGGCCATATACTGCGACGCAGAGGATTGCAGCTCTACCTCGGTCCAGGCTCAAAGGCCTAACTATACCTCCTCTCCTCCTCTCACCCCTCTTCCACCTCCTCCTCCTCCGAATACCATCCGTTGGCCATGGCGCCACTCGGTAGCTCTAGGCACACAGCAGTGCCGTCCTGGCGACCAGGCGGTGCTCAACTGCGAGCCAGGCGTAAAAAGCACACCTGCCCAAATCTATTGGGCATCACACAAACTTGTTAACTTTGTCGCCACCCTGCTGTGTAATCCACAAAAATATTACGGCAAACTTTATCATTTCCGAGATTATTCGCGCTTCTTGCGCTTTGTTTACATTCCCCTCACCCCATATCCCACCAACTTATAAGAAGCACTACACTGATCTTATACAAAGTTCTTTAGTAAGTTGCTGTTTGGGGAGTAGCTCTAGAGACCGGGCTTGATGGCGAAAGCTCCATGGAAGCTGAGCGCCATGCCTCCATCCCAAGATCCAACTAACATAGTTTTTACTGCAGCACCTTTATCTACTACTAGTTCACTGCCCTCCATATTATATAATAATAATAATCTTTATTTATATATCAGCGCCATCATATTCCGTAGCGCTTTACAAATCTAGGAAACAAATACCATGTAATGTAACAGAGCACAACATTTGTATGGAACAACAGTGATGAGGTCCCTGCTCACCAGAGCTTACGTTTTATGAAGATGATGGGGTAACACGAGGTAAAAGATATTTATGGTCAAGGCATTTCTCTTAGGAATAGAAACAAAATATAATAAATGGAATTGCTGTCGCTGAAACCCTCAGCCGCACCCTCATTTATATCACCAGGTCCAGGGTGGAATGGACTGCAGAGAGGCCCCCCTGGTGCTGTTGGTTGCGGATACAGATGGTGAGGACGACACAGGACGGGTTAGTAGAAGAGTTAAAACTTCATGCAGTTAATTGAGTGTTAGGCTTGCCAAAGAAATGGGTTTTAAGAGCAGTTGAAACTTTGGAGGTTAGGTTTAGTCTGATAGTCCGGGGCAGAGCATTCCATAGAATTGGGTGCAGCTCTAGAGAAGTCTTGGAGACGCGAGTGGGAGGTCTGCATGGGTAAGAGGTTATCTAAGTCACTGGCGATCTAAGAGCACGGGTTGGGCGATAGACTGAAGATAAGTAGAGGAGAGGTAGGGGGGTGCAGCATTATACAGAGCTTTATGGATGAGGGTTATTATTTTAAACTGTATTCGCAAGGAGACTGGCAGCCATGCAGCGACTGGCAGTAACTGTAGGCATACATGGTCCCCTTATCAACGAGCTGGTCAGGCAGAATTTTGGGGTTGTGTTTCATGGCTCCACAACAAACTTGTTAACTTGTCGCCACCCGCCTGACTGTGTAATCCACAAAATCTACTGGCAAACTTTTATCATTTACCAATATTATTCAGCGCGCTTCGTTGCGCAGTGTGTGTCTCTGTTTTACAATTCCCCCGACCCTCCATCCAAAGGAAATCCTAAACTATAAGAACGCTACTACACTTGTCTTATACAAAAGTTCTTGAAGTGCTGTTTGGCTTATTACATTGTGTTGTTGGATCATTTTTTGCTCTATACTTTCTTATGCAGTTGTTTTGGGTCACATTTGTATATGAGTACATACAAAATATCTGGATCCATGTTATGCTTGGTTCATTCACATAATAATAAGAAGAAGAACCTTTGGGACACATTTATCACTTTTGTGCGCCTAAGTGTAGTAGTTGCGCCTAAATTCTGGCGCACTGTTTTGCCAGAATTATCACAAGCTACAACCATCTGTGATAAGTATATTTTCTGCCTCTTATTAATCACTTTACTTTAGGCGCAATGTTAGATTCAGGCACTTACATGTGATCCTGCTACAAGCTCCTCTCTGCTTCTCCCACAGCCCAGCATGAAGATAACACTCACAGCAGCACCCAGGTGTGTGACACCCTGCACCCAGTGACCTCCTCAGCAGCACCCAGGTGTGTGACACCCTGCACCCAGTGACCTCCTCAGCAGGGGCTTCTCCTGGAGGGGATCCCCCAGTGCTGGCCTCCTGCTGCACCCCTGTAATTCTGCACAGCATCCCCCTCAGACACACTGGTGATTCTGTGCAGAATTACATGGGGGACACTTGTACGTAGTATCTGCAACATTCTGCAAACTTCTGCAAACTTGTGCAAAGTTCTCTTCTCTTTTGCTGTGAGCTCAGCGTTTTGCAGAATGTTTTGTAAATAGAAGGTGATGAACTGTAAATAGAGTCTGTGTTTTGTAAATAGAAGGTGATGAACTGTAAATAGAGTCTGCAGCTCCTGTCTGCAATGTATCTAATGTATCTATTATCTGTTCCAGTGTCTGCAGTGTATCTAATGTATCTATTATATGTACCAATGTCTGGCTGAGCTCTGCTGCAAGAAATGAGCTGTTCTGCAAAGGGGCTCAGTGCTTTCTTCTCAGATAACGCCACCTTCGGGCTGGAGTGTTTCTGCTCCCGTTTTTGCGCCTAAATGAAGATGTTGCAAGTGATGAATATCATTAGGCGCAGCAAAACATCTGGATTGGTAAGATAGATGAGGGAAAGCTGGTTATTTTAGCTGCACGGCTAATTTGACGTGTAATCGCAAAAATGGCGCAAAAACGGTGCGCCTGAATGACAAGGTGCAAAAACAACAGAAAAAACGAGTGATAAATGTGGCCCATTGATCGCTATCCTATAAATAGGGGATATTAATCTGACTGCTGGAATCCCCACCGATCAAGAGAATGGATCACAAGAATTGGGGGTTATGTTCTCAAAAATATAATGTCCCCTTTTCTATAGCTGTCTTCTTATCAAGACATTAAAAAGGGGCTTCAAAACAGGGACACTATAAAGGGGGGCTGCAGGAAAGGGGGCATTTTAGAACAGGGGCCGCTGGAAATAGGATATAATATGGGTTGGAGGTTAGATATGGATCATTTGTGGGGCACACAACATTTTTTGGGAAAATTTTTTTGGGTGCAGCCAGTCCCCAGATACAAAAAGGTTGGGGAACACTGCATACAGTTCCAGCCTTATATTCTGCAACACAAAATGCTACCTAGGCTATCCACTGTCAGATAGGCAGTACTTGTACTCTCCTGCAGCTCAGGACCGCCCATTTGACAGTAGAGAGTAGAATTTTGTGGAGAAAAACTGCCCAGTGAGATCCATAGAAAAGATTCCAACTTCATCCAAATCAGCGGAAGGACATCCATTAAAGATGCAAAGAGTTGGTGGTGAAAGTGATTTTTTTTGGTTAAATCAAATGTATTTTAAAAATGAATTACCTTATATACTCGAGTATAAGCCTAGTTTTTCAGCACAAAAAATGTGCTGAAAACCCACACTCGGCTTATACTTGAGTAAAAAAATATAGGTTTTACCTGTTTTTTTGTGGTAAAATTAGGGGCCTCGGCTTATATTTGGGTCGGCTTATATTCGAGTATATACGGTAAGTTTCTAATTCTCCTGAAGATGTTGTCCATTCATGATAAAAAAATATTAAATTTAATGAGTTAAATTTGAGAAACCACATTTCAGGCTCTTGTCCTCATTTTTTGATCAATTCCCTCATTTAACCTTGAGCAATGTCCCTTCGCTCCTTACGCTGAGCCCGGTCTCCTGCCTGTGAGATCCTTAGATCTGACACATATCTCGATCACATGTATCGGCTTCAATGCTCCGTTTTCATTTTCTAGTGTCAGGCAATTAATATAATTCAGAGGAAATTGAAGTTTGGGACAATTGGGATTGCCGTTAATATCCTGGGTAGCAGGCCTGGTTGGTGTTTCAAGGGAATTGTGGGGAATCAATATGGAGAGGAGGATATCAGGGGGCTTTGGAAGCAATGATGTGGCCTCGGTACTATTAGGACAGAAAACAAGATAAACACATTTATTGATCTTGTGTTTGGACTGGCAGCACCGGGTGACCCACTGTGACCTGCATCATCATAGATAATCTGTCTTTAATTCTTTTTTTAGATCTTTTTTTATTTCTAGCTGTCTGTTATGTAACAGCCCTTTAGTGGAGATGAAGAAAGACTCTAAGGGACCGGTGAACTCCTTCCATAAAGTTTACAAGAATTTTTTTTTGAATGCAGTTTGCAATTACTTTGTATAAGGTGAAGTTATCCCCATCTTACAATTAAGTTTTATACCTCGTGCATCCTCACATTTCTCATTCAGAGGTCAATATATGTAACAATATGATTATTGGGTTGTACAAACATTGATCGCTATCCTTTAAAAAGGGGATATTAATCTGACTGCTGGAATCCCCATCGATCAAGAGAATGGATCACAAGAATTGGGGGTTATGTTCTCAAAAATGTTGTAGAGTCTCCTTCCAGTGTGAGTTTTTGTTCAACATCCCTGTCTCCACGTATATTCCCTGTCTGCCATCACTTTGGGCCTCCCCTTTACCATCTGACCTAGGATTTATTGCTACACCTACACCAGGAGTACCCCAGGGGGAAACCTCCACTACATTGTGATGTCCCCCTCTTCTTGCAGGCCCTGACATGAATGAGGTCTGTTCTCCTGGACCAAGCAGTAGGCCGCACTACAAGCCAGCCACTCAGGTACCAGGAATCAGCTGCTCCCACACTGCAGTCAGGCTCGCTGGTTGGACGTTCCACTATGAAGTGTTGGAAGTGAAAATTACAGGGTAGGGCTATCAGCGGCACTCCCATTCACTGTCTATAAGAGTGTTGGAGAAAGCTGAGTGCTGCGCTCTGCAATTTCTGACACTTCCAGTTTATTGAATTGAGTAGCAGGACTCATGCACCATCTGCTTCATTCAACTAGTGAGAAAGGGAATGTTGAGAGTCCATTCTTGTAAACGTTGTGGTCCCACCAGTTGGACCCGCTTCAATCAGATTGTTATCACTTTGGGGGATAGGGGATGATAATCATATTTGGTACAAGCCCTTTAGGCCCTTAAGGACCTATGGATGTACAGTAATGTCCAAATGCGGTAAGGGGTTAAGGGATTATAGAGAGGACTCATTGGCTGAGCCATTTTGTTTGCCCATGCCCCCTCCCATTATGTCATTGGGCGGGTCACTGATTGGTTGCTTTGACAGCCGGGACCAAGGATCCCAGGCTTGTCTTAGCAGGATCATAGCAGGATCCTAGGGTAGTCCCTATTGAATAAGGATCATATGACTGGCACCAACTGCATGATGTCCCATCAGATGAACACATATAAAATTATGAAATGGACTCAGTATTCTGATATTTTTGTAACTCACTTACATCTCAGAGATTCAGGGTTGTTCCCTTCTCAGCCGTGAATGGATATAGATATGAAGTACTTTTAAAAGGGACTCTGTTGCCACATTTTACCCCATTAAACTACTACTCCCCTCAAGTAGGGTATGAAATATCCTTTCTAGAATTCCTTCTTTTTTGAGGAATTTCACCTGATTACCTATAAAAAAAGACTCCAAAGTCATGTGACAATGAGCAGAGGGAGTATCACTACAGATGCCCCTATCTTGGGTTCTATTGTACCTAGAAACATACTTTTGGTGTTATTTTATACATAAAAATATCATCTTTCAGTCGTTTTGTGAGTTAGAGCACCAGAGATATAGACAGTTAATAAAGGATGGAAATGAATTTTTATCTACATCTAACATTTCCAACTATGGGGCACATTTACTTACCCTTTTCGAGTCGCGATCCCCGATCTAGACTGTCTGACGATTATGCACAGTGCCGCGATCAACGTACATCCTGCGGCTGATATCCTACATGTGTTGCTCCCCGCTCAGGTCTGCCAAAGTTCACCTTCTTCTTCCTGGTATATGTAAGTGCTTGGCTTACAACACAATTTTAAAGTTAAATCCCGCGGTTTGTCCGAATCCGTTGGTTCGTCCAACGGCCATGCCCCCCCCCCGTTTCAAATCACTGTCCCGGCGTGCGCAATACCTGAAAAGTCGGAAAACCAGACGGAAATGCGGACGCGGGGACCTTTAGTAAATAAGCCCCTATGTCTCCAGTTTTGTAGTTCACAGAATCACAAGATGATAAATATGCTAAATATTAATATGATACCAAAAGCTTATTTCTAGCTGTTATAGAACCGAAGGTAGGGGTGTCTGGAGAGGCACTTCCCCGGCAGCCTCCAAACATGACTCATCTCAGGCAAATATAACTCTTCTCAGCTCATTTTCATAAGGCTTTGGAGGATATTTTTTGAGATTTCATAGAAAGGTGGGAATTCTAGAAAGGACGTTTCATAACCTACCTTTGGGTGACAAATATGGGTATGAAAAATTTAGAATAGGCCTAGAAACCCCTTTAAATGAGTTTTACATCCAAAAAAAAATGTCCGTCATATAGGTATTTAAATAAGGTCACAATTATTAGCAGAATAATAGGATGGAGAATGTGTGGACATTCCCTTTAAGGCTATCTGATAAAGCTTTATCTCCTCGCATTCAGCCTCTTTTCGGTTGCAGTCAGGTCACAGACTTAGAATTTCTTTTCTTCCTCTATTGATGCAATATATTTCTACACTTGTAAGCTACAACATTTCTATTCTCCTGGTTATATTCTTGGACTCGGTAACAAATGAATATTTTTTTTTAATCTCATCTCTAATTCCTCTCGTTATTAAAGAAATTAGTCACTCTGCCAAAACGCTTGTCAATAGAGTCATCACATTGTGCACCTTTGGCGTCTGTTCAACAGGCTGGATGTCTGCGAAGAACAAGACGTGTCATCTTATCCTCTGGTGCCGCACAATCAAATTAAAGTCCCATTTCGCAAGGCATGGAGAGGTCACGACCTTCATCGTCCGCCTATTGCTTTCCTTATGATGAAACACTGATATCTTATATATCACACATTATTAAAGTAACCTCTTCACCTTCCCCTTTAACTGCAGTTTGCCAGCTTTCCTGTACTTTGCATAAAGTGATTTCGATGAATTATTGCGCCAGTGAACATTATATTTAGCCCTTTAGAGAGACGTAAAATTAAAAGAAAAAAACTGCAGGAGCAAGAAAGGTTGGGAATATTTTTTATCTTCTTGTGCTGATTCCAGATATCTGCTACCTTTAAGGTATAAAACAGTCACCCTTAACCTTAAAAGCACCTCAATACACCCAGTTATCCACATGATGTCAATGAAAATGTGGTTTTTCAAACCATGTATCCAGTGTCGGACTGGGTTTCCTTAGGCCCACCAGAGAAAATTAATCTCGGGTTCAGTATTGGGTGAGTCAGGGCCCACCGGAGGATCCTCTGGTACTCTGGTGGGCCAGTCCGACACTGCATGTATCCATTATAGGTACTTTTCGTGATAGATAGGGGTCAAATTAGGCACTATGGACAGCATGCTACAATGAATTTGGTTTTTTGACAACTTTCTATCAAAGCCATTCAATTCTTTTTTTACTCCTTTACCATGTTAAGCTTTATGGAGGGGTCCAACTAGAGGAAGCAGCCCTAACCCCTCATATGCATCGATCAGCCTCAGACACTTCCTTAGTCCACTAGTGGTAGGCAGTACCAACTACATTACAAGGCCATTCCACTAAACCTGCTATTTTGGAGATGTTACCCACTCACGTAGCCATAACAATTTGGCCATGTTAGAGGTTAGAAATTGACCTCCTTAACCACTACCAGTATGTTGTCGGGTGGTTCAGGAGTTCCACAATATATTATGCGATTAAGTTACTGTTCGCCTTATGGTGCTATCTACTGATATAACTCTACAGGTGCGGTTTGTGAGTTTGGTCCCATGACCTTACCTCAGGCCTCAAGCCTCTGAGGGAGGAGCCGCCATGGTCTAACCTTTGAACCAAAGGGCGGATCCTGTTCTGTCTCGATCCAGAGCAGAACAGTCCAGCCATGTGCTGAGTACACAGCTTCATAGGTTGATCTTTGACTTCAGCCTAGACCAGTGATGGGCAACCTTTTGAGCTTGGTGTGTCAAAATTTTGTGATATTTATAGTTTAAAAAACAAATATGCATAATTATTTAACTTCTAGGGTACTTTAACCCTAGGTTGTCTGATTGATCTTACCATGTACTGCCATACTACATTATGGCAGTATATGGGGATTTTCCACATCATCTATTTATTACAATTTGCAAATCACACATTATAATAGATCGGTTACAATCAGACAGGTGTGGAAATGCTTAGTAACCTGCAAACTTTCAGTCATGAAAGTTCACAGGTTATAGTGAGTCACAAGCGCCGCTGTCTGCATCTCCTTCATGAGGAGCAAAATAATTACAATGTCGGGTGATTTGCAAGGCGTTGTGATTATTTCACAAGCCCAGATGACTGTCTTCTATCATGCAGTGCACTGACCTTACTCACTGTATGATGAGAGTGGTTGTCCTCCCTCATCCCTGCTGTGGAGATGCTCAGTGTAGAGGTGGCAGAGGTACACTGACATTACTCACTGTATGATGTGAGTTGCAGGTTGTCCTCCCTCATCCCTGCTGTGGAGGTGGTCAGTGTAGAGATGGCAGCTATATATAAATATCAGGAGCTGCAGAGGAGTTACTGGAGTTGATGGCCGGGTCACCTCTCCTGGTGCTGAGTGCTGGGATGATACCTGTGCTGACTGGAGGCACTAGGTACAGCTCACACAGGGGGAGGGGCCGGCCCGGGGGAGGAAGAGGAGCAGGAGGGGGAAGTGCTGTGAGCTCAGTGCGTGACAATCTCTCAGCTTCCCGGCTACTGTACCTGGCCGTGTAGGAGCCGAGGATGAAACTTAATTCTCCGGCGGCTGCGTGTCACTGAAAATGGCTACGTGTGTCAGCACTGACACCGGTGTGATAGGTTCGCCATCACTGGCCTAAACCCTAGTTCCTTGATCCAGTTATAGACCTGCTTAAAAACAACATCAAGCCATTCCAGCTTTGGAGATCACAGCACCTTGAAAGATTTACCTCAGAATGAGCCAAACTCCCTGTAGTCCTAACCTGGAGGGCATCCTCATCCTTAACCCCTTAAGGACGCAGGGTTTTTCTGCTCATTTCTCGCTCTCCAACTTCAAAAATCCATAACTTTTTCATTTTTACATGTACAGACCTGTGTGAGGGCTTATTTTGTGCGTAACAAATTTTACTCTCCCGTAATGTTATTTATTTTAACATGCCAAATGCAGTAACTTAAAGTCGGTAAAGGATAATCCTGGGTAGCACAGAAGGCACATGTCCCCCCGGATAACTAGTCCCTTGAAGGAAGTCTAGCAGATTTTGCAGGTATTTCTTCGAGTAGGTAATGGCATACCTCCCAACATTTGGGAAAAGGAAAGAGGGACAAAATGGCGGCACGCGTAGCGTGCCGCGGCGATCCCCCTAAGCCACACCCCAAAGGATTCCCTGCCCGATGTCTGCTCTGGGGAACCCTAGGAGATGCTGTGACCATATATGGACAGATGCTGATCTGAAGCTGATGACGTGGTCCCTGCTCTGCGCTAAGCCCGACACTTCTCTGAAAAGGATTCCCTCCCGATGTCTGTAGAAGCCATTCTGTACTGTGAGTTCAGACTTTCAAAGTATTTACTATGCGGACACAGCGCCGGGACAAAGCGGGACATGGGGGGAAAATTCGTGACAATATCATAGCTGCCCGTGACGCGGGGCAGGGGTACGAAAAGCGGGAAAGTCCCGGCAAAATCGGGACGGTTGGGAGCTATGTATACTGCTGGGGCATGTGTGGGGGCTACTATATACTGCTGGGGATACTATATACTGCTGGGGCATGTGTGGGGGCTACTATATACTGCTGGGGATACTATATACTGCTGGGGCATGTGTGTGGGCTACTATATACTGCTGGGGATACTATATACTGCTGGGGCATGTGTGAATGCTATTTGAATGTCTTTTTACGATAACGGATGCCAAGGAAATCTTAATTTTGAATGTGTAAGATTAGGGCAATTACTACTTTGTTGAACTATATGACAATTGGCGTCTATTGAAGTGTCCGGCAGCTTTTTATGACATCCTGGAGTTTTTCAGCCTGATAAACTCTGACCTGAAGACTTCAAAGGACACGTGGTCAACAAAGAACTGTTTAAATATTCCTGGACTCTCCCCCTCATTAACACTTTGTCCAATCCTGAATTATCCTGTGGACTTATTAATGTATGGGAGGTTCTGAAACCTGAGCTAAACAGAGATCTCATAAAACAATACGAGATACAGGAAATAGGGTTCACTCTATGGGGGCTGCCGGACAAGCTGGGGGGTTCCATATTTCTCTTACCTCCCGGGATTCAGGAATTTCTTTAAATTGTAAGTTTCTGTTATTTTTCTCCCTTTTTATTTTATATCTGTTTTGCCTTGTGTGTGTCATTTTATTTTGTAACATTATTTTGTTTTTAACATCTTTTTTGATGCACTGAACACCTTTTTGTAATTAAAGCCCTTACTTTAATTTTGGTCCCTGTATGCTCTGCGAACTCTTATCCTTGTAAAGTGTGGTTAGCTGTGTGACTGTTAGAGAGCTGAGTGTGCATGTCTAGTGGTGTAACAAGGTGACTGCTAGAGAGCTGAGCGTCCATATACTGCAATACTTCTGTATTGCAATATATGGCATTTTTGCAGGTCATTCATTACAATGAGCCACTGGCTCATTGTAACGAATCTGCAGATGCCATGTAGCCTCGTGTCAAACGAAGACCTGAGGATACCATGGCAACCGATCGATGACGTTCGGAGGCGCGGCGATCGGAATAAAGATGGCGCCGCTGTCTTTTAAATGCCGCCGGCGACTTTGCCGGCGGCAACGAAAGGGTTAATAGCCGCGATCGGTGCAAGCACTGACCGCGGTTATTAGCAGTGGGGGTTTGCTGCAATATGCAACAATCCCCACCTCTGTATGAAAAGGACTAAGCCCGTGAGCCCTCTTCATACACTCCCTATAGCGTTAAGGGGTTAAAAAAATAGTCCACAATGATGAACATTTACGTACTTTATGTATGGTCTTTGATGTTATTATGGCTACTGATTGTCACACAAGTCTATGGGACACATTTATCAAGCTGTCTGAAAGTCAGAATATGTCTAGTTGCCCATTGCAACCAATCACAGCTCCCCATATTCATGAGCACTGGTAAAATGAAAGCTGAGCTGTGATTGGTTGCCATGGGCAATTAGAAATATTCTGACGTGCCATATGTCTGCTTTATATTGCATTGAGGGAATTCTACTCTCATAATCCTTGCTTCGCTCCTTAGAAGCAGGAAAAGAGTCTGTGGATGGGACCCCTAACCAGGTCTGTGTGTATGACTAGGGGGTGGGGGTTAGGAGCTGATGCCTGTTATTGCTCATTAGTAGCTACAGCTTCAGTAGAATAAGTATTTTTTCTGCCCCCCTCCTATTACCCCCATGCCACTATCAGAAATGGCACAGTTTGTCCCCTTATGACCCACGGTGAACCTTCCGACCCCTGATTTGGCAATCTCTGTGCAGCGCTGCGTAATCTGTGTGCTCTGTCTAAATAAAGGAATTATTATTATTGTTTTACTTGTTGCTCACCAGACTGTAGCAGTGAATATGTCTGAGCTGTACACAATGCTCCCAGGTACTCTCCTGGCTCTGGCTGTATAAACTGGTGCCAGGACCCGGACCAGATTGGCACTTGGAGGTACTTGTCAGCTCTTTTCACCCCTCCTGGGTCCTCTTCTGCTTTGGGCACCGCTCTGCTCTGGGTCCCAACACCGACACATACACCCTGCACCAGGACACACTGAATAGCGAAGCCTTGAGCATGGTAGAAGCTGCTTTGTGACGCAGGGTGAGAGAAGAGGAGCCAGGAAAGGTGAGAACTTATTTACTTGTATGCTCTAGGGGTCTCTAGTATTGACTTTATCTGGGGGTCTCCTATATGGTCTCGGTCTCCTGTATTTGCATCCTGAACCGATGGTCTCCATCATTTGCCTGATCTGGTGTATAAACCATTTGCTCTGGAGATCTCTGGATCTAGCCATCTCCTCTAGGGGTCTCTAGTTTTTGCTGTCTCCTCTGAGATTATGTCCCCCCTCGGGGTCTTCAGTATTTGCTGTCTGCTCTGGGGGTCTTTTGGTAATTGCTGTCTGCTCTGAGGTTCATTCCCCCCTCGGGGTCTCCAGTAGAGATGAGCGAACATGCTCGTCCGAGCTTGATGCTCGGTCGAGCATTAGGGTACTCGAAACTGCTCGTTGCTCGGGCAAAGTATTCGTCCGAGCAACGAGCAGTTAGCGACAGCAGGCGGTGCTCAAACTGCTGAGCCTAGGCGATAAAAGGCACACCGCCCAAGAGCTATTACAGGGCATCACGGCGCAGACTGATCTGTGGCTGGCACCGCTGAACCTGAAGCCAGGCATGGTTGTGTGTGACAACGGCCGTAACCTGGTGGCGGCTCTGCAACTCGGCAGACTGACACATGTGCCATGCCTGGCCCATGTGTTAAATCTGATAGTGCAGCGTTTCCTCAAGACATACCCCAATCTGTCTGATTTGCTCACGAACCTTGGTCCCCTTGAAAAATGCTCGAGTCTCCCATTGACTTCAATGGGGCTCGTTATTCGAGACGAGCACTCGAGCATCGGGAAAAGTTCGTCTCGAATAACGAGTACCCGAGCATTTTAGTGCTCGCTCATCTCTAATAAGTACCAATTTATGTCAAATTTTTTTGGTGCTTTTTTGTATATCAACTATGAAAATTATAAACCTGCAACAACATCTTCAAAGGATAGGTGGAGATGGATTTCCTACAGTGATTAAACAATCTTTTTTCTCATTCAGAGGCACACAAAAGGAAAAAAACCCTCTTTGCAATATGAACTTCCAGAACATGAATTAATTCAATTGTCTTCAAAATGAAAGTAAATCATCAAGTAAATTTTACTATGCAAAATTTTAAACATTTAAAGCATGTGAAATAATTCCAATTTACATGTTTAAACAGGGTCCATGAAAAAAATCCTTTCTTTGCACCTTAACCAGGTGCAGATTTGCATCTAAAAAGTTCCAAAAATAAGCAATAAATGTGATACATAAGTGAAAAGTCACATGTAAGTCTCGAATAACGAGTACCCGAGCATTTTAGTGCTCGCTCATCTCTAATAAGTATATTAAATGTTTTTTATCCATTTCATCTTGCCATCTGATATTGAAGTGGTTAAATAGTGTAAATGTTTTAAACCCCAAACTCAAAAATGTAAAAGAGTTTAAAACGGGTTGAAAAATGCCCATAGCTCGCCTTACATATCGTATTTACTCGGGTATAAGCCGAGTTTCCCAGCACAAAAAATGTGCAGAAAGAAACCTGACTCAACTTATACTCGAGTCAATAAAAAAAATAAACTCTATATTTTCCGACGCATGTCCTCTTCTTTCTTCCGGTGCTCCCTCTCTGCCTCTCTGCGCTCTGCCGGTTTTAAGTATAAGCTACACTTTTTACCATAAAAACAGGTAAAATTATCACAATTCCCCCAGTAGATAAACTACCCCATTGTTTTATGACTAATAATTGATGTAGAGGAGTAAATGTATTACACATACAGTATTTTTTGTTCAGATGCTCTATTGAAGGAATTTTACTCTATGGATCAAGTTTTGGGCAGTGTTTCCTCGCAATAACTAAAATGCAAAGAACTTATTTATGAGAAATGCTTTGCACGCAGTCGGGGAGTTATGTTTTATATACAGTCAGATGCACAATGGCATCTGAAGCTTTCACAGCGTGCAGCCAAAAGCGTAGAGTAGATGGACCACGCCGTGTGATTCTTCCCACCATTTCTGTGTTTCCATTAAGCTTTCTATCTGTCAAAAGTCTTTGTCATTGTTCCACTCCAATGGTTAATATATCTACGAAGCAGCATCGAGACTTGATTAAATCCACCATGAGTGATAGTTGTTCCCTGGTAAAGTCAGGGAGGAGGCTGGAGAAAAAAAATGATACGTAATAAAGCATACTGAGGACATTGCCGAGGTATTTACAGAACGTTCTATATTTCTTCCATATGATGCCACCGTCAGTCACTGGTATGGGAGGGTCGGTAATGAAAAGTTTACAATAGACTAGAGGTGTCTAAATATGTAGTCATTGAAGTGGATATGTCGAGACTACAATTGACTTTGATCTGACATAAAGGGACTGTTTATCCAGTTTAACAGTGTCTCGTCCAATCGTTCACCACAACACGACCCGTAAGGTCACCCAAAACGTTATCAATAAAGCGTAACCAAATTTGCATTGTTAAATTGCCTTTTCCTTCATATTGCTTCCAAATGATTTTGTAAACTCCTTCCCCTGCATACGAAAAAGAGCGCCGCACATTATGCAGTCCTGACTGTGTCTTTCTCACTTGTGTTCATTCATTCAAATACAATAGAGAAAATGAAACTTATACATTCGCTCCGTCTCTACGCTTCACTGTAGCTTAGATTCTTTGCATACAAATGTCCAAGAAGAAAACCGCAATGAATATTTTTCATATTCTAGTTTTTATTTTTTTTTTATAACCTCTGCTATCACTCTAGAAAAGCTTGGATCTGTGAAAAGAAACTACTATAAAGTGCCAGCGGGGAGCATAGACCAGACTGATAAATAAGCCATTTTGGTTTTAGTGGATCATTTTGCCTATAAACTACATCTAATCACGGATGATTACAAATATCTCCCCCAATAAATGCCTTTTTAATATACTGACAGATGTTTATAATAAGCAGTAAACATTTCAAGTTGACGAATGTTCCTCTGAACCATTAAGATAAGCGGCCTTGTTTATGTAGACAGATATTTATTGCCTAAATCCTAAAGAGAATCCTGTTTAACCAGTGGCAGACCAAGGGCAGGTATTACCATCCGAGTGTGGCCTTGTCCTGCAGGCGCTAAGTAATCCTTTCAAGACCTGGAGCCATTCATGGTTTTGTGTGTATTGGTTCCATTATTTTTTTATTACATTGTTTTATTACTACATAGTCGCAGCTGTTTTTGGCAGTTCCACAGACTTTAAATGGATTGTCAGAGTATGTGTTCTGAATGGAGAGAGCGGGCCAGAGTCTGGATCTCCAGCGGCAGCCTATCTGAAACTTAGCCTATCCCTGAAATAGGCAAACACATATTAGTCAGACATCAAATATTCACTAGATGATGAGGAAATTTAGAAAACAAGAACAAGGCAGGAATGGAGGGTAGATAGGCAAACTTCTGCCTAACAGCCTTCTTCCTAGTACATACCCATCCTTTGCTCTAGTCTTGATCTCATTTCGATATGAAGAACCACCATCACCGATCCCTGGAATGAGTGATGCGTATGACAGAGATGCCTGCTGCTACCTTTGGCTACGTAAGCACAAAATATCATTCTATATCCATCAGATGAGAGCATCATCCATTTACGTCTTATTTCGATTGCTCAAGAACATGTCACATACTCTTCGTCCTCTTTCCGATATGGTGGAGTCCTCTTGCCACCTTCACATTTAATTTCACAGGATTTTTGGGGCTTTCTGTGAACTTCTGCCTGATGACCTTCTTCCTAGTACCTATCCACTGGACACTTAACACACTCCAACCCAACGGGCTAAACGAAACACTCAGTTTGCTCCTTTTTATAGATTTCCTCACTCTGCCTTCCTGTTACAGGATTCTTCAGTTCTGCTCTGTAGCCTGCACCGTCATCCACGCCGACCTGAGTCGTTCTTCAGGTTTTTAATGAGGTAACCATTCCATGGTTTCCTCCTTTCTTTCTTTTTTTACCGGATTTGTGTTATCAATTTTATGTCATTACACATTTATTTTTTTTATTTTTTTATACGTTTTTGTATGATTTCATTTCGGCCACAAGACTTACATGTTTCAACATGCTCCCGCCGGAGAAATAATTCATTTCTTCATTACGTAACAGGAACTTGTTGATGCGTATATAGCCATCATAGCAACAGGAAGTCTTCTTTATGACGCTAGTCAACAACGCCGATTGCCCTCCCAAATAAGATATTACTATCCTCTCAACAAAAAATGTACCAGCGTACTTCATTTCAGGATATGATCTTTATATTTTATATGTTCTTTTTAATATACAAATTCTTGGTTTTTCAGCCATGCATCTTATAATCCATGCACAAAATGTGATTTTTGACAGCGCTTTCCTTCACTCTTTCCCTCACTTTACCCACAATCCCCTTCCCACCCTTCCCCCTCCCTCCCCCCCCCCCCCCTCTTTCCCTCACCATCCTCCTTGCACTTTGGCATATTATTCACTCAATGACACATTGATTTTAATGAATTTGTTGTTATGATAATCTTAGCACATATAGAGACTTTATGCATTTGCAATTTTTAAACGAATGGATTCTGCAAACATTATTCATTTCATTTATGTATTTAAAAAAGATATAGCACTAGCATGTTATGATTGTTATGTATATATATGTGTATTTTGCACAGTGTACATGTTACACTTCTGTTCCATTGCACTTTTTCACTTGATTATCTCATAGCAGGTTGGAATTCATGTATTCATATTCAATTATTTAACCATTCTTCATCAGATCCAAGGTCACTAGGGGATCACCGTCACACTTTTGTCTTAATTATATAGCATTGCTTATTTCCCTTATATCGTTGGTACAGGACATGACATTTACTGTTGCGCATGCGCCGACCTGATGATTGAACTCTTTTGACTTACCTTTTGTTGCGGCGCTTTTCATGTTGCGCAGGCGCAGCCCGGTTCTGCCGGTCTCGCATACCTCCCGCGACGGTTGACGAGGCAGTGACGTCACCTCTCACATATCAGAGACATACCACCCACGTGATCTGATCACATGCCCATCTTCTAGTTCATCCATTGGCTAACACTCTAAACATAATGTGGCTCGTTGTCCTGATGACTCCACCCCAGGCGAAGGTGCACGCAGCGAAACGCGCGTCGGGGCGCTGTCACTCGGGCAACGATCATCCTTCACATGGGAGATTAATTACATTTGATTACATGTACGTACATGCACTTCTGCTGATTCTAGACTGTGTTCAAATTTATGTCTATAATCCCATGCATATACAAGGCCATTGATGCCTTACTGTATATGCTTACAATTTACCGCCCTGTTGCCGGGTCACAGCTTCTTTTTGTATCCCCCGTGGGGTTGTACTTTTTCTCACCAGTTTTTGTTATTGTTATTGGAATTTTTTTGATTTAAATAAAGGAATTTTTACTTTTATTTTGTCTTTCAATTGTGCTTGTGTTGTGATTTTATCTTCCATTTGGTGGAGATTAATAGGTTATAGATTAATGTTTCCAACCAGCTAAGAACATGGTATTATACCGGTAGGGAGAAGGATAGGTCCAAATACATTTAGAACTCAGTATCTTGCCACTTCAAACTCCTCCTTCTTCCCTTTGTGGGTTTGTTTTCAAGTCATGTGTTAATTTGTTACTGGTGGATATTTCACAGATCCTGGAACAGCCTCTACCATGGATTATAGGCCAGAGAGAAATCCTGGCTACACAACTCAATCTGGTGTTTAATGGATCAACAACCAGGTGGCGGACGCAAATGGTTCAAGGGGGTTAATGTGGCGCAGAGCAGACTGAGAATCTTGTCCACAGACGTATGAAAATCTGGTGGAACAAAGCATTTTTGGAAAAATATATTGAACGTGCAATGGTACCAAGAGGGCTGCGTATACAGGTATTTCCATCTTTCCCCATTGAGGATGAATCCTTCATAAAAAACTGGGAGGAAATCTGCACAGACAGCTCACTTAAATTCATGGAACTACTCACAAAACTTAACAAACAAATGCTGGAACAGATAGAGCTAGAAATCGAAACCACACGCGAGTCGTTGGTGTCTATGACATCAATGGACGCTCTAAAAGCATTTGAAGTCACATTGAATGCTGATTTTTCCAAATGGGAAAAAGAAATATGCGATCTCAAGTCTAAGAAATTCCAAAGGGACCTGAACGACCTAACACAAAAAAACATTTATCGATGGAGGCGCTCTCCCACCAATATGCGGAGAAGACGCACAACAAGTCAGGCGTCATCTGTCTCATCCTTGGCCTCCCAAAGCGAGCGGGAGGACAACCCGAGAGCGGATGTACGCACACAGGGAAGGAAAAGAAAATTCTTTCCCCCTCAAGCGGCCAACAAACGACGTCCAGATACAAGGAGTGGGAAAACGGACAATCAATTAAAGGTAATCAATTTATCCCCACGTAATCTGACATTGGATGAGATTAATGTTTTAGAGAGAGGGTTGACATTCTCACCTTGTGCTTCTTTTGACACCTTCACAGCCATAAAGGACCTCCATATTTTTGGAAGATCATTACTGTTCAAAAAGTGGTTTCATACGATGGATCCCAGCGAAATTTTTGACAGCCCTGCAGAAATTGAAGCAGTGCGTATTCTTGAAGAACTACAAAATGAAAATATACCACAAGATGACATCCCATGGTGCATAAAGAAAAAATCACAAAAGTTCCCCCCACTCAATTCTTGCCCAGCCGTCGACTTATTTGTGAAGGTGGTTGCTGGCGAATTTCTTCAAATTCAACAACAGGTTAGTCACGACAATCTTTCTAATTTAGAAAGACAATGTATAAACAACCTCAAACGGGACAAAACCATAGTGATCAAGCAGGCAGATAAGGGGGGAAACGTAGTCATCTGGCCCCATGATATGTACGAGAGAGAAGCCTATCGTCAGCTCAATGACAGACAATGTTATCAACGTCTGACTTTTAACCCTTCTACTAAATTTATGAGAGAATTAAATCAAATACTGACCCAGGCGGTCAATAACAATATTATTAGTAAAGAACTGTCTGCTTGTCTTCAGGTACCGGATCCGGTAACCCCCACATTATATCTTCTACCGAAGATTCACAAACATGCTACACAACCCCCAGGAAGGCCAATTATCTCTGGACGTGGATCCCTCACAGAGAACACAAGTAAGTTTATCGACCATCACTTAAAAAAACTGGTCGAATGCCTTCCCTCTTACACCAAAGACACCACCGATTTATTGTGTAAAATTGACGGGTTACATGTAGAAGATAATATGTACCTTGTAACATGCGACGTGGAATCGCTTTACACCTGCATCAAGCATGATGACGGTGTACGGGCAGTACAGTTCTTTCTCTCTATGGAGAATCTTTTTCCAGATTTCTCCAATTTTTTGATACAGCTTTTGATGTTCATTCTCTCTCACAACTTCTTCACGTTCAATGGGTCCTTCTTCCTGCAGCTCCAGGGCACAGCTATGGGGGCAGCTTGCGCTCCCTCATATGCTAATCTGTTCCTGGGGCTGTGGGAGAGGGAACTATTTTCGGGCGATCGGATGCCGTTGATGGACCGGGTCATATTTTGGGCCCGGTACATCGACGATATTCTGATCGTCTGGAAGGGTAATCTAGATGAGCTGAGGGAGTTTTTCACCCTGCTTAACCAAAACCCCTATAACATCAAACTAACTTACGAGGCAAATAAGTCCTCGGTGACCTTTTTGGATGTCCAACTAACGAGAGATACTAATGGTTTTTTGCAGACGAACGTGTTCCGAAAAGAGACGGCAGTTAATGCACTTTTACACGCCTCTTCATCTCATCCCCCCCAGACGATTTGTGCCATACCAGTGGGACAATTCCTCCGGGTACGCAGAATCTGCTCCACAGACGTTGAATTTGAAGTTCAAGCGAACGATCTAAAGAAACGTTTCAAACAACGAGGTTATAGCAACAGAGCCATTAAAAAGGCGTATTCCAGAGCTAAATCTACTCCTCGTCAAACTCTTCTACACCCCTCACCTAAAACAACAAGTCAAAACAAGGTAAGATACATCACAAATTACCATTCGCAATGGCAAACTATGCGTGGGATTTTATCAAAATACTGGCCGATTTTACAATCGGATTCCATTATATCACAGTACATTAATTCCCAGCCCAGCGTGACGGCACGACGCTCTAAGAATCTTCGCGATCTGCTAGTCCGCAGCCATTACGTTACAGCGAAATCCAAAACCATTTTTGGTTCAAAATTACCTGAATGGGGGTGCAAACCTTGTGGTAAATGCATCGCTTGTCCGAACATAGCACGGGCTACAAACTTCTTTGACTCCACGGGGTCAAAAGAATTTAAAATCACCCACACAATCACCTGCAATACCAGGGCAGTCGTGTACCATGCCACATGCCCGTGTAACAAGATCTATATAGGGCTCACAACTCGTGAACTAAAAGTAAGGGTACGCGAGCATATGAGGGACATCATATCTGCCAAAAAGGATGATTACAATATAGAGGGCAGACCGATTGCACAGCATTTCAAAACATACCACAATGCGGATCCTCGTGGTTTCATGGTTCGTGGCATTGATAGGATTGTGACTAACTCCAGAGGGGGCCCGATCCAAAAACAGCTTGCACAACGTGAAGCCCGTTGGATTTGGACACTAAATACACTCCAACCCAACGGGCTGAACGAAACACTCAGCTTTGCTCCCTTTTTATAGAATTTCCTCAGCTTTGCCTTCCTTTTATAGGATTTCTTCAGTTCTGCTCTGTAGCCTGCACGCCATCCACGCCGACCTGAGTCGTTCTTCAGGTTTTTAATGAGGTAACCATTCCATGGTTCTCCTTTCTCTCTTTTTTATCGGATTTTGTGTTATTAATTTTCATGTTATTAACACTTTCATTTTCTTTATTACAGTTTTTGTATGATATTCATTTCGAGCCACAAGACTTACATGTTCAACATGCTCCCGCCGGAGAAATAACTTACTTCCTTCATTACGCAACAGGAACTTGTTGATGAGCTATATAGCCATCATAGCAACAGTATAGTCCTGTCTTTATGACGCTAGCCTAATTTAATAGTTAACAATGCCGATTGCCCTTCCAAAATAAGATACCAATCATCCTCTCAACAAAAATGGTACCAGCGCACTTCATTTCAGGATATTAGATCTTCATATTTTATATGTTCTTTTTAATATACAAATTCATGGTTTCTCAGCCATGCATCTTAACAATTCATGCACAAAAATGTATTTTTGTTAGCACTTTCCTTCACTCTTTTCCCTCACTCCACCACCCCCCCCCCTTTCCCTCACCATCCTCCTTGCACTTTGGCACTTTATCTATTCACTCAACGACACATTGATTGCTTTTAATGAATTAGATGTTATGATAACCTTAGCACACAGCAGAACTTTTATGCATTTATATTTTTTTAATGAATGGACTTTGCAAACATTATTTATTTTATGTATTTACAAAAAGGTATAGCACTAGCATTTTTATGATTTGTTATGTATATATATGTGTATTTTGCACAGTGTACATGTTACACTTCTGTTTCATGCATTTTTTCACTTTGACATATTTCATCATGCAGGTTGGAATTCATGTACCATATTTAATTATTCAACTATTCTTTATTAGATCTAAGGTCCAACTAGGGGATCATCGTTACACTATTGTTTTAATTATACAGCATTGATTATCTCTTCCTTATGATCGTTGGTACAGGTCATTGACATTTACTGTTGCGCATGCGCCGACCTGATGACTGAACTTTTTTGACTTACCTTTTTGTTGCGGCGCTTTTCATGTTGCGCAGGCGCAGCCCGGTTCCGCCGGTCTCGCACGCCTTCCCGCGACGGTTCGAGGCAGTGACGTCACCTCCCACATGATCAGAACATATGACCACCCACGTGACCTGATCACATGCCTATCTTCTAGCTCATCCATTGGCTAATATTCTAAACATAATGTGGCTCGTTGTCCTGATGACTCCACCCCCAGACGAAGGCTGCACGCCAGCCGAAACGCGCGTCGGGGCGCTGTCATTCCGGGCAACGATCATCCTTCACATGGGTAAGATTTATTATACTTGTTTATCATGTACGTATATGCACTTCTGCTGATTTATAGACTGTGTTTAACCTAATGCCTATAATCCCCATGCATATACAGGGCCATTGATGCCTCTATTGCATACCTCATAATTTTGATGATTCTGTTGCCTGGGTCACAGCTTCTTTTTGTGTCCCCCGTGGGGTTGTACCTTTTTCTTACCAGTTTTTTGTTATTCATTATTGTAAATTTTTTTGATTCAAATAAAGGAATTTTTTACTTTTATTTTTTGTCTTTCAATTGTGTTATTGTGTTGGATTTTATCTTCCATTTGGTCCAAGATTAATAGGTTATAGACTAATGTTTCCAACCAGCTAGAACATGGTATTATACCGTGCAGGGAGAAGGATAGGCCCCAAAATACTATTCTAGAACATCAGTACCTTGTCACTCACTCCTCCTTCTTCCCTATTTTGGTTTTGTTTCAAAGTCATTTGTTAATTTGTTACTGTGGATATTTCACAGATCCTGGAACAGCCTTTACCATGGATTACAAGGCCAGAGAGAAATCCTGGCTTACACAACTCAATCTGGTTTTTAATGGATCAACACCAGGTGCGGACGCAAATGGTCAAGTGGGTGTAAGTGTGGCGCAGAGCAGACTGAAAAATCTTGTCCACAGACGTATGAAAATCTGGTGGAACAAAGCATTTTTGGAAAAATACATTGAACGTGCAATGATACCAAGAGGGCTGCGTATACAGGTATTTCCATCTTTTCCCATTGAAGATGAATCCTTCATAAAAAACTGGGAGGAAATCTGTACAGACAGCTCACTTAAATTCATGGAACTACTCACAAAACTTAACAAACAAATGCTGGAACAGATAGAGCTAGAAATCGAAACCACACGCGAGTCGTTGGTGTCTATGACATCAATGGACGCTCTAAAAGCATTTGAAGTCACATTGAATGCTGATTTTTCCAAATGGGAAAAAGAAATATGCGATCTCAAGTCTAAGAAATTCCAAAGGGACCTGAACGACCTAACACAAAAAAACATTTATCGATGGAGGCGCTCTCCCACCAATATGCGGAGAAGACGCACAACAAGTCAGGCGTCATCTGTCTCATCCTTGGCCTCCCAAAGCGAGCGGGAGGACAACCCGAGAGCGGATGTACGCACACAGGGAAGGAAAAGAAAATTCTTTCCCCCTCAAGCGGCCAACAAACGACGTCCCGGCACGACGCTCTAAGAATCTTCGCGATCTGCTAGTCCGCAGCCATTACGTTACAGCGAAATCCAAAACCATTTTTGGTTCAAAATTACCTGAATGGGGGTGCAAACCTTGTGGTAAATGCATCGCTTGTCCGAACATAGCACGGGCTACAAACTTCTTTGACTCCACGGGGTCAAAAGAATTTAAAATTACCCACACAATTACCTGCAATACCAGGGCAGTCGTGTACCATGCCACATGCCCGTGTAACAAGATCTATATAGGGCTCACAACTCGTGAACTAAAAGTACGGGTACGTGAGCATATGAGGGACATCACATCTGCCAAAAAGGATGATTACAATATAGAGGGCAGACCGATTGCACAGCATTTCAAAACATACCACAATGCGGATCCTCGTGGCTTCATGGTTCGTGGCATTGATAGGATTGTGACCAACTCCAGAGGGGGCCCGATCCAAAAACAGCTTGCACAACGTGAAGCCCGTTGGATTTGGACACTTAACACACTCCAACCCAACGGGCTAAACGAAACACTCAGCTTTGCTCCCTTTTTATAGAATTTCCTCAGCTCTGCCTTCCTGTTACAGGATTTCTTCAGTTCTGCTCTGTAGCCTGCACGTCATCCACGCCGACCTGAGTCGTTCTTCAGGTTTTTAATGAGGTAACCATTCCATGGTTTTCCTTCCTTTCTTTCTTTTTTACCGGATTTTGTGTTATCAATTTTTATGTCATTAACATTTTATTATTTTTTTTATTACAGTTTTTGTATGATATTCATTTCGAGCCACAAGACTTACATGTTCAACATGCTCCCGCCGGAGAAATAATTCACTTTCTTCATTACGTAACAGGAACTTGTTGATGAGCTATATAGCCATCATAGCAACAGGATAGTCCTGTCTTTATGACGCTAGTCAACAACGCCGATTGCCCTCCCCAAATAAGATATTAACTATCCTCTCAACAAAAATGGTACCAGCGTACTTCATTTCAGGATATTGGATCTTTATATTTTATATGTTCTTTTTAATATACAAATTCTTGGTTTTTCAGCCATGCATCTTTACAATCCATGCACAAAAATGTATTTTTGACAGCGCTTTCCTTCACTCTTTTCCCTCACTTTACCCACACATCCCCTTTCCCCCCCCCCTCCCCCCCCCCCCCCCCCCCCCCCTCTTTCCCTCACCATCCTCCTTGCACTTTGGCACTTTATTTATTCACTCAATGACACATTGATTGTTTTAAATGAATTTGTTGTTATGATAATCTTAGCACATAGTAGAACTTTTATGCATTTGCATTTTTTAACGAATGGATTCTGCAAACATTATTCATTTCATTTTATGTATTTACAAAAAGATATAGCACTAGCACTGTTATGATATGTTATGTATATATATGTGTATTTTGCACAGTGTACATGTTACACTTCTGTTCCATGCACTTTTTCACTTTGATATATCTCATCATGCAGGTTGGAATTCATGTATTCATATTCAATTATTTAACCATTCTTCATCAGATCCAAGGTCCAACTAGGGGATCACCGTCACACTTTTGTCGTAATTATATAGCATTGCTTATTTCCTCCTTATGATCGTTGGTACAGGACATTGACATTTACTGTTGCGCATGCGCCGACCTGATGATTGAACTCTTTTGACTTACCTTTTGTTGCGGCGCTTTTCATGTTGCGCAGGCGCAGCCCGGTTCTGCCGGTCTCGCATACCTCCCGCGACGGTTCGAGGCAGTGACGTCACCTCTCACATGATCAGAGCACATGACCACCCACGTGATCTGATCACATGCCCATCTTCTAGTTCATCCATTGGCTAACACTCTAAACATAATGTGGCTCGTTGTCCTGATGACTCCACCCCCAGACGAAGGCTGCACGTCAGCCGAAACGCGCGTCGGGGCGCTGTCACTCCGGGCAACGATCATCCTTCACATGGGTAAGATTCATTACATTTGATTATCATGTACGTACATGCACTTCTGCTGATTCTTAGACTGTGTTCAAATTTATGTCTATAATCCCCATGCATATACAAGGCCATTGATGCCTTTACTGTATATCTTACAATTTACACGACCCTGTTGCCCGGGTCACAGCTTCTTTTTGTATCCCCCGTGGGGTTGTACCTTTTTCTCACCAGTTTTTGTTATTTGTTATTGAATTTTTTTGATTTAAATAAAGGAATTTTTTACTATTTTGTGTCTTTTCAATTGTGCTATTGTGTTGGATTTTATCTTCCATTTGGTGGAAGATTAATAGGTTATATATACCTATCCACCCTGTTTTGTTGTTGATCTTGTTTTGATATGCGTTTTGAGTGAAGTGGGTGACAGAAAAACCTACTGCTACCATGGGCTCCGTAAGCACAAAATATTATTCTATATTCATTAGATAAGACCATCATCTATTTATGTATGTTTCCCTAATATTTAAAAGAAACCTTATTCTGACCCACACATACCTGCACAAAGCTCTTGTTGAGATGATGCAGGAACATATCTTGTTTAAGGACAGAAACCGGCATTTCTTTATAAAAGCGGATCTAATACTATGCTAATTACCCATTTGGTGCTTCTGTGTGCGTCACACAGGCCGATCTGCGCTTGGTGATTAGTATAATTATTCGGGCACGTAGCGTGCCTCACTGCCTCTCCCCACTCTCCCTTGCTTGCTCCTGAGAGCCGGTGACGTAACCAAGCTCTCGGGAGCCCTAGCACATGTGCATCCCTTCTTCGTACTATCGCATGACTTCAGCAAGGAGACCACATTGGTGTCAGGGGGTTCATACTAAATAAAAGCTTTATCATCATTAGTGTCAGTGGAGTGGCCCATTTCGCTGGTGGGAGCGGTGGGCATAGCTACAATTAAAAACAATCACCCCTGAATGACCATTTTCAAGTGGTAGGTTTCCTTCAAGAACAAGTCACAGTTCTCTCTCCTATTTGGTGGAGTCCTATTGCCACCTTCACTTTCAATTTCCCAAGTGTTCCTGAAGTAGATGATGAGGATGACCATGACCATGATAAGATGGGAGATCCCTTTCTAATCTTTAGTTTATTTATATGGTGTCATATGCATGTAGAGGAGATCTTGTGTTATCTTTAAATCTAAAATGAAGAATGTTACTTTCCCTTGATATTCTGCTACTAACCCTGTATAAAGCAGGCATGCAAACGATTCTAGTGATAAAACTGGAAGTGACCAGTGTTAAAAATGCAATACATTAGTTTTAAATAGTTAACTACATAGACATTTAAAATAATGACACCTTAAAGGACATCTACCACCAGACTACTACTCACCATTCTACATTTTGTCTCTGTAATTCTCACGCTCACTGGACAGCTCAGGGAATGCGGATGGAGAGCTGATGACACCACCGCCTCTCTGAATACTGTGTAGGTTGAGCCGGTCGAGTTGTGGGCATGAATAAATTACTTAGCAGTGGGGCCAAGAGGTGCTCTGCAGAGCCCCTCAGCTTCATTTGCATGTTTTAAAAAGCTTTTTTCCAAATAAATGTGGCGATTCTAAAACATACTAAAAGAGGATTATGTGAGTAGTAAGCATCTACTATCACTATACGATCTGATGGTAGAGGTCCTTTAAAAAAATTAATAAATTACATAAAACTGTACCCCTAAGTCTACATTCACATGATGTATGCCGGTCGTATATCCCAGTGTGGCGAGCATACGTCGGCGCCGGGGAGAGGAGGAAGGGATGAGCGTCGCTCACCCCCGCCCCTCTCCCTAGTGATATATGGTCGCGGTGCTGTAGTACGGGGAAAGATAGGACATGTCCTATCTTCCTCCCGGCTATGTAACGGTACAGCGCCACATGTGTGCGGCACCGTAGCGCTCCCTTAGGGCGCCTTATGTCCGTTGCCGTGTATGGGGGACATATATACACTGTATATAGGTCAGTCGTATATACATCCCCCGTATGTTCGTGAATATAGCCTTATCCTAATGAAAAATTCAGTACAGGAAGTTTGTAGGATTAGAACCATCTTACTTGTGCATTTACATCAATGTAAAGTGTGGGACATTGCTCTGTGCTAAAATGTAACTTTTACAATACTTGCCAAATTTATTGGGATGTTTCACAATTGTCAAGGAAATTCCTGGAAAATAGGGATATGTACAAAATGGGTATGAGAAACCCCTCATAAAAGTGGGCTGGCCCACCTGATTTAGGGGTCTTTGGGCTGGTCTATGGATGTTCCTCAAAGTGGGACTTTAATCTCCCTAAATTACAAATAGTGCTCTTGATTGTGAGCATGTCCTCATCTGAAAGCCTAAACTTCCTAAACCAAACCTATAGTCTGTAGGATTAGGGTTGGCTCCAGGTTTCATTAGGCCCCTGGGTGACAGAACCTCAGTGTCCTCCTTTGCAGTGAACTCACATGGGGGCACAAAAAATTCAGAAACTAAACTCCCTAAAATATTCCCTAGTTTATCATCAGTTCCCTCATGGTTATTTATATGCAGACCCTCCCTCAACCCCTATGGATTCGTTATATAAAGCCTTATGTGGGACTCTGGGCCCCAGAACTTGTCCATGTATGCCCAGTGCTGGTGCCGGCCCTGCGTAGGATGGTACTTTAATATCATCACCTGTAAATTTGTAAGACTGTAATACTTATGTTTTGATCTATTGGCAACAGGGTTTGGCACAACTACCACCTCTCAACTCTGTTTAACTATGATATATTACTACAGTCCAAAGAAAAACACATGCAAATATGTAAACTATCAACATTTATGAAAATCGTAATATTCCTCTTTAGGCCTGGCGTTCTAAGATTTAGTTGATGAAGCAACAACAGGAATATTTGTGGCAAAGCCAGTAAGATGATTCATATTGAGTTGAGGCTCCAATCTCCAGATCAGCAATGTCACATTACAGAACGCTTCTCACGTGTGATGACGGACTGGATAGCACGCAGCTCATTATTCATATTACAGCGATCGGTTGCTAAAGGTTTGATTTTCTGCAAGCAGCATGCAATGAATCAATTCATTACAGGGCTAATAGCTAGGAAGAGCTAAACGATTTGGACAAGCCAAACCGCGTTCATCAAAAAGTCAAACATGTAATAACTGAAGGAAAAATAAGAAAGATGATATTGTGCTCATGTCACCTCCATAAAGCCAGAAAATTATACAGGTTTAGGATCTTGTCAACAGCTAAAAATGGGGAAAGGTTATATAAATCACCTGACAAACCGCTATCTCTTCATGAAAAAGATCATGAATGACATGCACAAAGCCATCCATGCAGAAGAAGGAAACTAACTAGAATATGAGTTGATAAGACGGTTACAGCTGTAGCAAAAACTAAATCAAACTAATACAATATTAAAGGAAATCGACCATTTGTTTTTATGCATTGTGAAACAAACATACCTTGAGAATGCTGTAGTGACACTGATGCAGAAACATATTTTGTTTAATACCTGAACTGAGTGGTTTTGCTCAAAAAAACTATTTTAAAATTCAGGATCTTGGGAAAGCTGGGTGTAGGCTGGCTGCTGTACATCAACACATTATTATATCCACATACGCAGGAGCTGCCTGAACTGTCCAAACAGGGCTAATCAACCTGAGCTTGATTAGCCGGAGGATGGTGCAGCGATTGATTACTTCTGCCTGTCAGGGACAACACAGTGATGATGTAACCTCAGCTTATGCTGGGAAGGACAAGGCTGGAGCAGGGCATATTTAGGGTGAGGAGAAGTGCCGGAGTGACAGGAGTGACAAAAGGTAGATTTCCTTTAAATCAAATAAGAATAGTTCCAAAAAGTCAAAGGGGGATATTTATTTTACGCCTGCGCTCGTACGCCGGCATATGATAGGCCCGCCGATGCATTTTTGCAGCTGGATACATCAAGAGGCAGGCTGCTGCACAGCGTTTATTCTACGCCAGGCCCCACGCCGGCCCTCCTTCACTGGCGGATTGGGGCAAATGATTGCAAGTGCTATCTATTATGCCCATTTACTTTAATAGCAGTAACAAACAGCCAGAGGATAAGAGTAGTGCTGTTTTTGTTAACCAAATACTTGGAGGTCTTTAAAGGGATTTTACCATCTTATTCTTTTATGTCTCAGAATACTTGACAGTCTAAAGCGCAACCTTGCTCAACGCGTAAAATACGTGTCATGCGATGGTTGTATTTCCTGGTAAGAACACTGCTTGTGGTGCAGACACCCAGAACTAAAGAGAGCCTTTCAGGGCGATTTGGTTTAGTGTACCAAATCGGTATATTCGAGTAATAAATGTTGTTAGTTATTATTCTTAATAACTAACAACATTTGTTGTTAGCCGAATATACAGGAATACCTCTTGGAGACCAATGTGAACTGCGTACTTCCGCCGGTGAAAACAAGTTCTATAAAAAATCTATCTATATTATGGCCGCATCTTATTGTCACCTTTTAATGTGTTTTTAGCCTAATGAAGGCTCTAGTTCAGAACTGAAACGCGTAGCCTAACCAATAAAGCACTTTTTTCATCCGTGGAAGTTGCGCTGTCTCATCGTAGATTTTGATTGCATTCGATCCATATTGTTCACCGGTTGATACTACATGGAAGATTCACCCGCCCCGATCCACGTCACATGCTGCACACAGATCCAGTTCCACACAGATCCAATTGATATGTCAAAATTCAAAAGTGTTCTTCAGGCGAGCATACGGTAACTCTTGTCCACCTAATTGATTCAACTACCTTGCACTTGAATCTTTTTGCTTTTTCTCTCCATGCACGTGACGGAAATGGGGGGGCGTGGCCCTAAGAAAAACTGACGGATTCGGAAAAACCGCAGTATTTAAAAAAAAAAAGTGTTGCTTGACACGCGCTTACCTGCACCCACGCTTGCTTGGTGAACTTCAGTGAACTCCGACGGAATACAGCGCAGCAGCGACACCTAGTGGATATCAGGTGCACTACCTTAGTGAATCACTGGAAGACCCGAATCCTCCACTGAGAACGCGCCGCTGGATCGCAACAGGACCGGGTAAGTAAATCTGCCCCACTGAGTCAAAATCATCTGTCAGGCTTTCTCATGCAGATTTTTGACCAACATGTTGCTTTTAGATTTTGTGGCCTACTTGAACCCCTTTACGCTCACTGACGGATATATCCTTCAGTGAGCTATGAAGGATGTATGAAGAATGCTCAATGTTAACACCTGCGGTCGGTGCTAGCACCTATTGTGAGTGTTAACCCCTTGATTGCCACTGGTAAAGACGCCGGCAGCATTTAAAACATGGTGGCACATGGGCGCCACCATCTTTGTTGAGATCGCTGCTTCCCCTGATGTCACCAGGGGCGGCAATCAGTTGCCATGACAGCCTTGGGTCTTTGTCACACCCGAGGCTGCATGGTTTCTGAATAAAAATAAGTTTTTACAATTATATGTAAAAACGGCAAATACTGCAATACAGTAGTCTCAACATGCACGATCTATACAAAAACGATTATCGCTTGCGGTGAACCACAACAGAAAATAGCACCCAAATGTCCTCAAAATAGAAGCCATGAAAACGTAAGCTCATTTCACAAAAAATTACCTCACACAGCTCTGTAAACTGAAGTATGAAACTATTATTAGGGTCAGAAATGGCAATGAAAATGTATTTTTGAAAATGCTTTTTTTCACCTATTTCACCATATTTGGAATTATTTTCCATCTTCCCAGACCTGGCATGGAACAATAAATAACGGCACTGAGAAGTAAAATTTTTTCAAGAGAAAATAATTCCTCACACTGCTCTGTATACAAAAAAATCTAAAAGTTATAGAGCGAAAAAAAACCTGCGTCTTTAAGGAGTTAATGGATGAGGAATTTTGGCACAGATCTTTCAATGGCAAATCCATAGCAAAGACAACCTTAGTGACCATCATTGACTGATATGCATGGGCGTGAGTCTGAGGTAAAATTTAACCGAAATTGGCAAAGAAGGACTGCTATGAAAGGTGGCTGCTTCTGTACAGCGCTGAGGAATATGTTGGGTAAGTAACAAGAAATAAATAAATCACCAGGCCAACATCTGCTATAAAATCCTGAAAAATATCTCCTTATGTCTTACTATTTGATGCCATGAGGAGAAATACTGAGCAAACACGGATTAATTATGGAGCAAGGTTACTTCACTGTCATCTCCGGTGTCAATAGAACAAATGAGCGCTTCAGTGTCCTTGGTTTGTCATAACGTTAACTGATTTAAGGATTTCTCTGAAGATGAGCAGACCACAGGCTGAATTAACAAGACATTGATAAGTTTTATGGATTTAAGCAAAGATTAGTGGTTAGCTCTTGTGCCTTTGATGGAAACTGTAGCCACAGCGGTAGCCAGGGCTTTAATGATTGAAAAAAAAAATGTTTTAACGGGAAACACAAGGGGAGACTTCTGTGAGGAATCAAATTAGATCAGGCGATTTTAGTTTTATTTAAAGGGGTTGTCTCTTTTGGTGGAAGGGATCCCTAATAATTAGTTAATCACCAACTGATGTGCTGCTAACACCTCTAGTCATAAGCTATATTTAATGGGGTAACTCATGAAGGAAGGATTCATTTCTGCTGCAGCGCCTCCACAGGTAAAGTGAAAAATGACATAGAGCCCATACAAATAAATAGCCTGTCTGACTAATGCCGGTTCCCCTAAATACAGACCTCCACAATGAGGTTCTCTTCATTATACATATGATTGGTCAACAAAACCTACAGTCGAAGTATTAAGGAAATTACCTGTCCACTAATTTTGACAGATGTGTGACAGCTGTATATGAATTGATGTGTAGATATCGGTATGAATCTTTCATTTCTCAAAATGGCGGCTGTCCAAAGGTGGGCAGGGAGGTGCGTGAGTTAAAATGAAATGAAAAATTATAAAACAAATTCTTAGGAATCCAGTATAATAATATATGAGCTTAAAAAAATGTTTTAAAGGACTAGAGGGGGTTTTATTCCAGTTTCCAGGACAGTGATCCAGTTTCCAGTTGTTTGGGAAATTTCATTGTATATTAATGAAGACACAGAATAGGTGATAACTTATAAGTGGGTATCCAATAACAAGAAAGGGGGACCCATCATCCTCACATGAATGGAGGGCCAGACGCATTGTTGGGTGCAGCTTGCCACTCCTATCATATTGGGAAGATGGGACCCCTGTCCTTATTACAGTGGAGGTCCCTGCTGATGTATTCCCAACCATCAGATAGATTATAGATTTGTAATAAATGGTAAACTTGGTGAAACTCCTTTAAAGCGGGACACGCACTACACAATCACTGAGGGTTAGCTAACTAACAGAGACTTACTTTAGGGCAAAGGTTGGGCCCCAAAGTATCTGTGAACTGTGTCCTATAAAGCGACCAATTGAGACCGTTTTTAGTTTTATCAGGTTTTACTTCTTTCAAATATATACATGTATTTTACATCATTTCATTTCATTTCATATTCTTCTTATATACAAAGTTAATTCCTCGGCTAGTAAATGTACAACCCCCAAAGTAAACACCTAACATCAGAGACTCAACAATGGATGAGTACAGCTCCCTGCTCCACAATTACTGTCAAGCAGAGGGTCAGCAATTCTTTGAGTTTTCTTGAATCAACTTTTAAAATGATGCAAATGAGCTAAAAGGGCTTTGGGGGTATTACACTGTCTCCCCCTCCCCCTCTTGTCCTTCAGTACTTCCCCCTCTGTCTGCTGTAATCTCATTCAGATTAAAGGGGTTAGTTTAAAGGGGTTATCCGGGTTTTAAAAATTACTTATGGCCGGGCTGGGGAGGGCTAGTTAAACATAATAAACATGTACTTACCTCCTCCAGCGCCGCCGATGTACCGCGCCGCGGTCCCTTCGATCCGTGCCCCTGTTTGTTTACAGAGGCACGGAAGCCGCGCACAAGGAGCTTCTGGTCTGCGATGTGGCCGGCTCCTCCCATCCGTCCCTATCTCTCACCGTTGTAAGTGCTGGGAGAGGGTGTCGGATGGGAGCTTCTGACCAACCGGAAGCTCCCTGTGCGCCCGTGTAATGAAACACGGGCGCACAGCCCGGGCCTCAGTTATTTTTAAAACCCGGATAACCCCTTTAACAACCTGTGAAGCTATAGCACAGAGGGGCTCTTGTAACACCCATGAACCCTATTGGCTCATAAGCATAATTTTAAAAGTTGATTTAAGTAGGAAAGAGGCGTATGAGAAACACTATAGGAAAGGTAGTAGACTGAGCTTGATATGGGACCAGTGGAGAATATAAGTGAAAAAAAGGGGAGGGGAGGGAAGGGAGAAAAGGGGAAGGAAATATTTTTTTTTCTCCATCCCGGTTTGCCCATTGGATAGGTAGCTAAGGTTTTCCCATTGTATAGATAGCTAAGGGTAAGGTAATTAATTAATATAAGGAAAGAGGCCATGGATAACAAATATAACAAGATTACCACAGTCATAGTCTATGAGTAAGTGTCCCTGATGGATGTTGATAGTAGATTTCCTTTCACGTGTATAACTTGCAATACACCGGTGGATTATCCGGTTAAATTATTAGACATTATATTAATATCAATAATTTTCTCTAGTCAGATTATTTGTTTTATACTTCATTTTGATAATCATATAATCGTTTTGTACTACTAACCTACATAGGGAGATGAACGGCCAGCGTCACCCTGCAGCCTGACTACATGTTATTAGCACTGGCTGCTGCTTATGATGGGAGCAGCACAATATCTTTAAAAAAAAGCTTTGAAGAAAACTGTATGCAAAGCAATTTGCAACAGTGAAGATATGAGACAAAGGAAGTTATAAGAACCATCTGTAGAGCACAGATCTAGGGAGCGTAATAAAAAAAAAGGGACCGAAGCCGTGAAAGCAAACTGCAAAAACCAATTTGTGCCTTTGTATTGTTTTTTCCTTATCTTTAAACATATTGAAGCACCAAGTATTATAGTAATCCACACCTCCACCAGGAAACGAGTGAATACTCGAGGCTGAGAGGAGCTATCGTGGCTTAAAGTGCACCTGACTTTTAAGATATTTATATAGAATATACATAGATATACATAGAATTCTCTCTCTGCTTGCTGTCATCCTAGAGGAAGCTTCATTGTTTACTTCCTGTTCATGTTCTTGTGATGTCTCACAGGTCACCAGTAATCAGAGCTGTGTGATATACCAAGGATATAATGAGCTGTACACCTGTGTGACATCACAGTACCAAGGATATACCAAGCCGAGCACTCCTGGGAAAAATTCTAGCCCTCTATTCCAATCCCACTGCTAGGGTGAGAGTTAATGGGAACCTTTCCGGGTCCTTCCCCATCAGGAATGGTACTAGACAGGGATGCCCGCTCTCGCCCTTACTATATGTCATAGTGATGGAGCACTTAGCCACAGCTATCCGGAAAAACCCCAACATCCATGGGATCACAATGGGATCCAGACATTGTAAGGCTGCGTTGTATGCAGATGATTTGTTGTTGTACGTTTCTCAACCAAGGATCTCTTTCCCGTCGCTCATACAAGAGTTCAAGAGATATAGCGCAGTTAGTGACTTTAAAAGACAGAGGCTCTCAACATATCACTTCCTGCTTCAGAGGTGGACCACATTAAAGACAACTTCCCCTTTCAGTGGCGGCAGACGTCCCTCAAATATCTGGGAGTAATGATTCCGACTGATCTGTCGAAGTTATACACTCTTAATTACTCACCCCTTCTGGATCGCACCCTGAAAGATCTCCAAACATACGATTGTAAACGCCTTTCGTGGTTCGGCAGGATTAACGTCCTAAAAATGGATGTGCTTCCACGTTTTTTATACATTTTTCAGGGCGTGCTGATTCTACCCCCTGCAGGCTTTTTCCGCATTTTACGATCTGCCATGTTGCGATTCATTTGGGGATCCAAACGCCCTAGAATAGCCTGGAAGACGCTGATTAGACCAAAGTCAATGGGGGGGGGGGGCGGGCCTCCCTGACCTTAAACTGTATCATCGAGCATCATTGCTCCTCAGATTGCTTGACTGGACGTATAACACGGTATCCAAACAATGGGTCGCTCTGGAACAAACATGTTCAACATCACTTCTTAAATTGTTGCCTTGAGTTCCAGCGGGAACCTTCCCTGCGCCGGCGCCCCAGGCAATTTTGCTAAGGGACGCGCTGCGCCTGTGGAGATCACTAATAGCAAAGAAATGCTTGTCCCGGGAGCTTGGGCCTCTCACCCCGATCTTCCGGAACCCGGGATTCCAACCGGGAATGGCTAAGCTGTCCTTTTTGGGCAGGGGGGTTTTAGAGGACCCACGGATGTACGACCTACTGCAGGGATCTCCACTGCCTCTCCATAAGGACTTTAATCCGCGTCAGGGCCATACGGGTAGTTCATGGTTCGAATACTCACAATTACGGTCCTTTATAGTGGGGGCAGGAGACTCGGCGGCCTTCGCCGATTCCCTTCCAGCCTTTGAGGGTTTATTTCGACTGGACGCAGCCCCACCACATGCCATTTCCCAAATTTACTCTATTCTGACGGATGACTCCAAGACCTCAGAACTCCCATTTGTTAGGAGCTGGGAACGCGAGCTGGGAACCCCCCTGTCACAGGAAGACTGGGACAAATCTTTCCTTTTTACGCACAAGATGTCCTCCGCTTGCTCAGCACAGGAAAAAAGGGATATACTGTCGGGTGCCGACAGTGTTGCACTTAGCCTTCCCCTCGGTCTTGGACATATGCTGGCGCTGTGGAACTGATAAAGGAGATATGCTGCACGTCTGGTGGAGCTGTGAAGCTCTTAAACCCTCCTGGAGCCAGGTGTTCAGCATATACAGGCAAATTTCGGGCAAAACAGTGACTGCTTGCCCAGATGTGGCCCTTCTCTCAGTTCTCCCTGGTCAAATCGGAGCTCAAAAGAAGGACATACTACGTTTTTGTTTAATTGCAGCCAGGGCGGTAATACCGCGCCACTGGCGGTCCACCACATGTCCCTCTCTAGCTGAATGGGCCGCAGAAATGTCTCACCTGTTCCGCATGGAAGAACTAGCTATCTTAACACCTGAAGGCCATGAAAAGTTTCTTCACGTTTGGTCCCCCTGGATGAGTTTTAGGGACTCTCAGGACTTCAAGGCCCTCTTCGAAGAGCAGGCCCCAGACTGCCCTAAAGCCCTTGTAGCGGTATTTATATATAGCCTCTCTGCGGAAGACGGGGAACCCCTGATGCTTCTCCTTCCACTATACGGAACACGCCCCACAGGATCCCTCCCCCTTGTATATACTATCCCTTTTGTATCTGTCTAATTATCTGTCTTGTCGAGTTTTGTGTTTTAGTCTTATTAACACGCTCATTCCAGGAGCGCAGTTCCCTGCAACTCAGGAAACTAAACTGTTATACTACCCGGAAAGGAGTAGGTTGACATGTTATCAGGGATGGGGAGGCAACGGTCAAATGATGGGTACTTTTCAGAGTTTAACTGTAGAAACCGCTCCCTTCTCCATCCGGAAAGGCATTATACTCATTCGGGACTCCACTGGGGACATAATGTGTGACCTGGATATATGCTTTTGTTTACCATACATTGTATGTTTTACACTGATTAATGTAGGCTCCTGTCTAATGTTATGTGAGTTCTTGTTTTACAATGTTCAATAAAATGATTCAACATACCAAGCCGAGCACCTGTGTGACATCACATGACCAAGGATATAACGAGCCGTGCGCCTGTGTGACATCACATGACCAGGGATATAATAAGCCATGCACCTGTGTGACATCACATGACTAAGGATATAAAGAGCCGTGCACCTGTGTGACATCACATGACCAAGGATATAACAAGGTTACATGGGAGACATTAGACCTGAGCATTCAGCAAGGTTACATAGGAGTATTGACCTGAGCTTTCAGCAAGGTTACATGGGAGACATTAGACCTGAGCATTTAGCAGGGATACATAGGAGACTTGAGCATTCACCAGGTAGACATTATACCAATGCATTCAGCAGGTAGACATTATACCAATGCATTTAGCAGGGATACATAGGAGACCTGAGCATTCAGCAGGTAGACATTATACAAATGCATTTAGCAGGGATACATAGGAGACCTGAGCATTCCTCTTACCTAGTCTTGCACAGGGCAGAGGTTATCTGGCAGCTGAGACCTGCTGTGAAGTTGCATGATATGACTGCAATGGGTGAATGCAAATTGAAAATGCACCAATACATAGCAATGGCTGACACATGTGCACAAGAAACACCAGTATGTCCAGGACAGGACAATCTATATCCCAGGAGCTGACAGTCTATATCGCAGGAGCTGACATGTAAAGCTCCCTGTACTGCAAGTGATATCAGGACACGTGGAAATCTCTGTACAACATGTGGTAACAGTGTAAATACTGTACAATATGCAGAGATCTCCATCAGGAGAAAACAGGTTAAAAAACCGTATAACATATATCACAGGTGTGAGGGAATAGAATCCATTTCCTATTGTGTTCACATACCATCTGTTTCACCACACTTAGTTCCATCCCCCCCGAGGACACAGATCATCTTTCAGAGGCTATTGGAATGTGGGTTCCTTTGTCCCAAGAACCTATAAAAACTGTCTGCTACCTAAATAAATTGGAATTCTCTCAAACATGTGAAGGTCTGAGTGATTCACCGAGCAGCTCGTACTATACATTAATTTGGACCAACATCACATAGAGATATGGGGATATTTCCCTGACAGAAATTTGGCGCCCGAACAGGGACATGGGTTTGCATGACGCCAACCGGACAACTCAGGGATCATCCTTTCAGGACAGACAGACCATGCAGCTGCACAAAAAGGTAAGAAGTTTTTTTTCTTACAAATTGCTTTGTCTCTCCTTATTTGGATTGTTCCACGTCCGGTGAGTTGCATGTGCAACACCCTCGCCGATGCAATGGCAAAGGAGTGCTTGCGAATAAGCCCCACAGCATGTCATCACATCACACAGGGGACATTGCAGTGGTTAATCCTGCCTGGCAAGGCAAAAGTTAACTTTGTGTATGATGCAAGATGTGTATAAACCTATCATCCAATGTCTTGTATTATATCCTGTCCTCTGTAAGCTGAGATGTGATTGGAGGAGCAGCCACCACCTGACCAAGGGGAGATAATAAAACCCCTGGCCAGGAATGTTCTAGAGAAGTCTCTCTCAGGAGAGAGAGGAGAGCAGTCTCTCCCAGAAGGGAGAAGAGACCAGTCCTGGTCAGACCTGAGGGTTTGCAGGACACCAGCTAGAGATCTAGTCAGCCAGCATACCAGATAAGAGCAGGAAGAGCTTAGCCCCTGTCTCTGAAGAGTGGAGCTAATAGATTAGCTAGCATAGTGAGGAAAGGGGTATCATCCTACCTTCAGGGGTGATACCTGAAGCACTCCAGGACGAGCTGAAGCTTCCTATTAGGACACAGCTACCTCCCAGCCTGCCCCTGCATCCAGGTTGGTGATCTACATCCTGTGGCTTCCTCCAAAAGCATCTCAGTACTCCATCACTCTGTTAAAGGCACGTTGCTGAAGTTCCTGTCGGTTCCAATAAAGAACTGTAAGTTGTTTTTGTTCAACCTCTGCCTCCGTCTGGTCCCTGCTACTCCGGCTGTCGCCATCACGAGCACCCTGTCCACCACAAAGAGACTAATACTCTAGACACCAAAGGGTTGCCCCAGGGAGATCCGCTATAGCAGCCTCTCCCTCATCATTTCTTGCCAACACCACCCTGCTGGAGACCAGCCAGGCTGTAGGACAGCCCTCCGGTTCCCCATACCAAGCACCGTGACACAAGCGTGCTTCGGCCGCAACCGCCAGCCACTCAGGTACTGCGGGCCCAGGCTGACTCCAGGCCCCGAGAAAAGGCTAGGCCCCGGTGGGGGATGTTGCACATGCCTATATTGCCCAGTCCAAAGAATCTTGTTAGTTTATTTGAAAACTCCATGTGATGTGTGGTAGTGTATATGGGTATTGTGTGAGGTATAACATGTGTGTTTGATAGCGCTATTGTGATACTGTACTGTACTGGTTTTAAGAGAGTAACATCCAGGAAATCGCCCCTACCTAAAGAGTCTCCTAGACGAGCAGCTTTTTGGATCGTAATTCGCTTGAGACAAAGTAGACTGAGTTTGGACAGTCGGAATTTATAAATTTATTTTGTGTGGTAGGTTCCAGAGCTGCTTCAAGGAAGGGGACTGCAGTCATTTCTTGACGGGCAAACGGTTTAAAAAAAAAGAAAAAAAAATTTTTAGAATTAGAAGTGGTTAAAACTGCCCTATGGTAGAGTGACTGCGAGTGAGTGCCGGCACTAGAGATATATAGGATATATAGAAAATTATGGGAAAAATTGCTAGGTAGGATGAGAGGCAATTCAGAGGGAAACGGATCTTAAATGATAAAAAAAAGAGGCTGTAAAAGGATGTCAGAGAATGTTGGAAAAGGACAAGTATATCAAAAAGATGCTTGTTTGTATGTTGGTAAATGGAAAGGTTCTTAAAAGAACAAAGGCTGGTTGCATGATAATGATATGATGGAAATTACAAGTGGATAGAAGAAAGTTACAGAGGAAGTGACCAGAGTTGGTTATAAACAAACAGCCATAGGAAATTGTGTGTTGTATGAGTGTTATGACGATGACGGACAAAAACGTTGGACAGACAAAAGACAAAGACAACATTCAAGAATAGTTCTACCTCCACCCTAAAATGGTGGATGAATTGATGTATGGAAACAAAGAAACAGACTGGCGGGAGACATGTGCATGCAATGTGGCACCTAGACCCAACCCCCACACTGGAATATATCCGGTCAAGACTGGATTAGAAAAAGTGCGGGCTCTGCACAGAACAAAGACGTAGTCTTCAGATGTTTCTCCTGTAGGGGGCAGATGTTTCTCACTTTGATATACTGTAATAGAGCAGTGGTATGGGTAATAATGTATTGCCTAAAGATCTTTGGATTTGCACCCACACTCCGCTCAGCTGTATTGTTGTAACCCTAGAAAACAACTAAGATATAGTACCCAGGGAATAAATGTAGGAGACTTTGCCTGCTTATCTAGGAGTCACCTCTCAGAACTTCAAAGTCCAAAAACCCGTGTAGTAACATATTTGTTACGGATTTTGGACTTCTGTGGGGAGAACTCTTGGACGGTTGTGCAGTCCCAATTAGATTTCCCTGAGCTGACCCTTGCCAGATACTGTAGATGTTCTATAAGTTTATTCTTTTATACAGTCTTGTAGATTATGGCAAAGATATAAATATGTGTTTTGTCTATATCATGTGTAGTACTTATGGTATTTCATCAGAGTTACCAGATGTGAGGAAAGTCCAGTACACAATTGTGGACATTGTTCATTGCAGGCTTGGACCTGAGACACCTTGTGATGTATGTTTAAAAACATCAGAAATGTAGTGTAAAACTTTATAATACACCTAAATTTTGAAACGTGTGGTCAAAAGTTTTTGCAATTTGTGTAGGATGATGGAGTGAACTTAGATGTTACAATGGTGTGTTAGATTCTTTCTTTGTTATCCTGTAATGCTGGGACACGTAGTACTACAAACAGCCCAGGGAGAAGGAGGGGGCTGCCTCCCCCCCTTGTCTCAGTGAACACAGGAGAGGGGGGGGGGAGCACATGTTGGAATGTTAAGAGAAGAAAGGAACAAAGAGAATGTGTGTTCATTACTGAGGACTAATAACCCTCATGGCAGATTTTGGATTTGATTCGGTGCAACCTCTGTAATTTTAATGTTTTAACCAGGAGTAAAACCTCCCTGTGATCCCTACACTATTAGTCATATTCAGCAGCTATGACTGAGATTATTATTAGGAGCTTTTTAAGCAGAAGTTATAACACTCCTAGAAGCCTCCTACGTCACTGGCTCTAGTGATGCTTCTTCCCAGTATGTGCCCCTAGTATGTGCCCCCAGTATGACTGTATTGGGTTTAATAAGATCTAAGGAATTTGTATACTGTATGTCTTCTATTATACAGCATTGATACATCGGCATTGGTCCCAACACTGTGTTTTTCTGAAGTATATTGTTCACTTTCTATTGTTCTCATTTAAGTTTAAGCCAAGCACCTCAGAGGAGAGGAAACAGGCCGGAAGCTCTGCTGATCGTGTGTAACAGGACAACCTGGAGCTTTCTTGGTTTTGTATCCTACTGCTGCCTGTGCATAAAAAAGCTTCTGTAGTAGTTTTGGACTATCCTGTTACTATTTCACCTCTTCATAACTAGAAACCTTGGTTACAATGTGCCCTCTTTATGATGTATTACATTGAATCTAGCTCCACTACTTTCGCTAGATTCAAAGGGGGGAGACATGAGGTAGACGGGTTGTATTTAAAATTTTGTATTAACTTAATGATTAATGAACCAGTTACCTTTTAATATGTCAAAACTGAATATATCATTAATCTGCATTTTGAGTTTTTTGTAGATGGCTTTAGAAACCAGGAATGAGGTTAATTCTACATCAGATGTGCAGTGGTCACACAACATGAGGTAACAAAAGCAGAACCACTCCTAACCTACCTGTCTGTACAGGAGGCGGAGGTGAAGGCACTGATGGAGGGGTGTAAAGTGGCAGAGGGTAAAAATGTGAGTCTTTTGGGATTCCTTATGATTCCTGACATGATCTAGTAAGCAACAATTATGAGACTTTGAAATAGCTGATAGAGGCCTTAGTGTTACAATAAAGGTCCATCCTACAAGGTAAAACCTATAAAGCTATAACACATGAAGTGACCATACTGGTTACTAGAAACCTAGGGGAAAGGAGCCTGGATCAGTACAGTCCGTGACCCTCGCTGTCCTAGTAGGTTTATCTATACTCCTGTTTTTATAGAAATCGGCTTCACAGGTGAGGAAGCAAGACTGAAGTAAAACTGGGACCCCATGGATGGAGGGTGGACTATGGCAAAAAGGTGACAAGCAATGTCTGCCAAGGGCCCTTTACCCTATGATGGTTCAGTGCACCCACAGGGGGAGACATCAGTCTAAGGCTACATTCACACTGACGTATGGAGGACGTATATACGGCCGATATACGTCCTCCATAGACGTCAATGGGCGCACGGCACCCTACGGGAGCGGTACGGTGCAGCACACATGCGGCACCGTACCGTTCCGTACCCGGGAAAAAGATAGGACCTGTCCTATCTTTTCCCGTAATACGGGGCCGTGCGCCATTAATTCCTATGGAGAGGGGCGGGGGTGAGCTGCGCTCACCTCCTCCTCCTCTCCCCGTACACTGCCGTTGCCCGCTACGGTACGGTACGGGCGGGCAACGGCAGTGTGAATATAGCCTTAGACTCTATATGCTCCGTGGTGGATAAGTATTGGGTATCACTTAGATTCACTTTTGCTATTGTCCATTCCCACAAGTATGTTTATATATGCTTAGTACAATGTAGGGAGAGTAGTGAAAACCCTCATATATACACTCCAAAGCCGCTTTACCCCTTTCCAGAGGTTGTAGATTGGCTAAGTACAGCTACCAAAGGTAAGTAGCTATGAACATGTGCTTGTGTGTGTGGACCTCTTTTCTGGGTAATCTGAACCCTATCCTGTAACTAATGCAACTGTAAAGACTACAGCCAGGGATCGATGACTACGTTAGTCCACTTATTCTAGAGACTATAACGAGGAATAAAGTAAAAATCCCTATTGGGGTAGTAATATATTTGACGAGAGCTCTAGGGATTAAAAAGGCTTTTCACCTACTGAGGTTGTTTTTAGAATTGCCCCATGGACGAACATATATTTCCCTAAGGTTGTTCAGAGGCGTCATAGAGAATTGGTGGGATGTCCAAAAAACCTGCAGAAACATTTTTCTTAGGTGCATAACCAAGTATCTGTTTTAGTTCCAGAACCTAAAGTAGCTAGAGCAGAGGACCTGCACCCAGGTGATGAGATGGTCCTGATGTGACTAACCTGAAGGGTCATCTTTTGAAGCGTCATCTCAAATACCTGTAACACATCAACGTGTAGAAACTACGAGACTGCGACAGCTGAAGAAGAATAGTGCTGGACCCAGAGACTACAGAACGTGAATCTGTGTATCTTGATGCAGCTATGGACATTGTTACTCTTACCACTTGCAGCATCACTAAGAAAGATTGTGATCATAATGTCTTTCATGGGCTATGCAAAAGAAAGCTGTGACAGTGTGTGCGCTGTACTATGTCTAACAGTTCTCAGGGGTTGGTAGGGTGACATGTATAAGGATATAGACCAATAGGATGTAGAGATTCTGCCCTTTACAATGGATTTACATGAATTGTGTTGTGATGTAATGTTCAGGATGCTCAGGAGGGAAGCAGGTGAAGAGGTTACATAAGTCCTGGATGTGTGATTAGCATATGTCAATGTACCACCTGAGCAGTACCTTAAATTATTCACAAAAGGGAGGAATTGTGAGGGAATATAATCCATTTCCTATTGTGTTCACATACCATCTGTTTCACCACACTTAGTTCCATCCCCCCCGAGGACACAGATCATCTTTCAGAGGCTATTGGAATGTGGGGATGGTCAGTAGGTTCCTTTGTCCCAAGAACCTATCAAAACTGTCTGCTACCTAAATAAATTGGAATTCTCTCAAACATGTGAAGGTCTGAGTGATTCACCGAGCAGCTCGTACTATACATTAATTTGAACCAACATCACATAGAGATATGGGGATATTTCCCTGACACAGGAGGATGAGAGACCAGCGGCCGGTATACAGCCTGGATATACTCACTGATACAATGTGCTGCCTCCATCCAGATAAACAAATGGTTAATACCAGGAGCAGCGCTGGGCTGCGGCCTATGCAGGAGGTGACCTAAGCGTCCGATGGTGAGGCACGCAGGGTTAATGAACCACAAGGCCCAGCAGGTGGGAGATGCAGGAGCGATCTCATGTGCCGGGTACATGGTGGCCAATGTACACCACAGCCTCAGCTATTACCCCTGTAAAGACAGGATAGCTGTACAGGTTCCTCCAGGCCAGAGACCAGCAGTGCTATGGTATACAGCCTGAGCTGCGGCCTATGCAGGAGGGGATCCAGGCATCTGGGCATCTGATGGTGAGGCACGCAGGGTGATGAACCACAAGGCCCAGCAGGTGGACAGCCCTCCGGTTCCCCATACCAAGCACCGTGACACAAGCGTGCATCGGCCGCAACCGCCAGCCACTCAGGTACTGCGGGCCCCAGCTGACTCCAGGCCCCGAGAAAAGGCTAGGCCCCAGTGGGGGATGTTGCAAGTGGCGTCACGAACAGGATTGATACTTCTGTGCCGTATTACGGCATTAAAGACTTTCCTTTATTAAAGACTGTGCTGCCTAACCCTGCTGCCATTCGGGTTTAGGCCCAAGTGATTGTGTGTTTCTGGACTGAACTGTGTTAATGCTGCCACGTGCTGTCGAGCGCCGCTCCAGCACTCCAGAGGTTAATCCCTGCAAGAACTGTACCAGCTCTGCTACATCCGGCGCTGCCGCGCCTAAAGATTTTACCTCAGAAACTGTGGCGCAGCAAGTAATTCCAGCCCGCTAAAATCTTCACTGGCGGGAAACCCAGACGACACACTAAGCTCCACCCACGCGCGAAGGGCGCGAACCCCGCCTCCTGTGGCGCAGGAAAAATTAGAGCCCGCCACAGCTCTTGGCGGGAAGGACTTGGACTCCTCCCTCTGGCGCGACGCGGACTTCCTGCCCCGCCTCAACAAAACGCCAGAACTCATGCGGATCTTGGACTGTGAGGTCAACACCATGTGGGGTCCTCCGCCATTCCCTCCTGTGGAGCGTCCAGAGTTTTAGGACAGCCCTCCGGTTCCCCATACCAAGCACCGTGACACAAGCGTGCATCGGCCGCAACCGCCAGCCACTCAGGTACTGCGGGCCCCAGCTGACTCCAGGCCCCGAGAAAAGGCTAGGCCCCAGTGGGGGATGTTGCAAGTGGCGTCACGAACAGGATTGATACTTCTGTGCCGTATTACGGCATTAAAGACTTTCCTTTATTAAAGACTGTGCTGCCTAACCCTGCTGCCATTCGGGTTTAGGCCCAAGTGATTGTGTGTTTCTGGACTGAACTGTGTTAATGCTGCCACGTGCTGTCGAGCGCCGCTCCAGCACTCAAGAGGTTAATCCCTGCAAGAACTGTACCAGCTCTGCTACATCCGGCGCTGCCGCGCCTAAAGATTTTACCTCAGAAACTGTGGCGCAGCAAGTAATTCCAGCCCGCCAAAATCTTCACTGGCGGGAAACCCAGACGACACACCAAGCTCCACCCACGCGCGAAGGGCGCGAACCCCGCCTCCTGTGGCGCAGGAAAAATTAGAGCCCGCCACAGCTCTTGGCGGGAAGGACTTGGACTCCTCCCTCTGGCGCGACGCGGACTTCCTGCCCCGCCTCAACAAAACGCCAGAACTCATGCGGATCTTGGACTGTGAGGTCAACACCATGTGGGGTCCTCCGCCATTCCCTCCTGTGGAGCGTCCAGAGTTTTACGAAGTCTTAGAGACCATGGTTGTGGTCTCTGCGCAGCCGGTCCGGAGGCCCTTTGCTGGGCACCGGCTGCATCGAGGACTGACCCGAGCCTTCGTCACCAGGAGGTATGTCCAGACGGTGACGGAGTACCAACTACATCCCGGGCGGTTCCTCGTGCCTCTCCCGGTTACCATGCCGGTACCGCGGGCCCACGTGGAGGCGCCACGTGGGGAGGCCCCGACTCCTGTCGAGCCAGCGCCTGGGCCTACTGCTGCTGTGCCACCTGCTACGAGGCCTACTGTCCCTGCTGTTCGGCCTGCTAGCCCTGCTGAGACGGTTCCTGATCCTCCGGCTGCTCCTGCTCCTGTTCCGGCACCTGCCCGACCAACACGGAGGTCCGAGCCTGCACCGGAGCCCCGAACCCCAGCACCGGCACCTCCGCAGCCTCGAGGCCGAGGTGAGGCCGTCCGTCAGAGACTCCGAAACGCTGTCTCAGAACAGCGACGCCGCGAGAAGGAGGCCCAGCGTTACATGGCCGGCCGGTCTGCAGCTGGAGCCTGGGTGGAAAAGAACCGCACCACCGGCATGGTCCGGTTCTTCGACAAACAACGCGGCTATGGCTTTGCCACCCAAGACTACATTGGCAGCCATAGCCGCTTTGTTTTGTCGAAGAAACCGGACCATGCCGGTGGTGCGGTTCTTTTCCACCCAGGCTCCAGCTGCAGACCGGCCGGCCATGTAACGCTGGGCCTCCTTCTCGCGGCGTCGCTGTTCTGAGACAAGCGTTTCGGAGTCTCCTGACGGACGGCCTCACCCTCGGCCTCGAGGCTGCGGAGTGCCGGTGCTGGGGTTCGGGGCTCCGGTGCAGGCTCGACCTCCGTTGTTGGTCGGGCAGGTGCCGGAACAGGAGCAGGAGCAGCCGAGGATCAGGAACCGTCTCAGCAGGGCTAGCAGGCCGAACAGCAGGGACAGTAGGCCTCGTAGCAGGTGGCACAGCAGCAGTAGGCCCAGGCGCTGGCTCGACAGGAGTCGGGCCCTCCCCACGTGGCGCCTCCACGTGGGTCCGCGGTACGGCATGGTAACGCGGGAGAGGCACGAGGAACCGCCCGGGATGTAGTTGGTACTACCTGTCACCGTCTGACATACCTCCTGGTGACGAAGGCTCGGGTCAGTCCTCGATGCAGCCGGTGCCCAGCAAAGGGCCTCCGGACCGGCTGCGCAGAGACCACAACCATGGTCCTCTAAGACTTCGTAAAACTCTGGACGCTCCCACAGGGGGAATGGCGGAGGACCCCACATGGTGTTGACCTCACAGTCCAAGATCCGCATGAGTTCTGGCGTTTTGTTGAGGCGGGGCAGGAAGTCCGCGTCGCGCCAGAGGGAGGAGTCCAGGTCCTTCCCGCCAAGAGCTGTGGCGGGCTCTATTTTTCCTGCGCCACAGGAGGCGGGGTTCGCGCCCTTCGCGCGTGGGTGGAGCTTAGTGTGTCGTCTGGGTTTCCCCCCAGTGAAGATTTTAGCGGGCTGTAATTACTTGCTGCGGCCACAGTTTTCTGAGGTAAAAATCTTTAGGCGCGGCAAGCGCCGGATGTAGCAGAGCTGGTACAGTTCTTGCAGGGATTAACCTCTGGAGTGCTGGAGCGGCGCTCGACAGCACGTGGCAGCATTACACAGTTTCAGTCCAGAAACACACAATCACTTGGGCCTAACCCGAATGGCAGCAGGGTTAGGCAGCACAGTCTTTAATAAGGAAAGTCTTTAATTTGCCGTAATACGGCACAGAAGTAACAATCCTGTTCGTGACGCCCACTTGCAACATCCCCCCCCTGGGGCCTAGCCTTTTCCTCGGGCCGGGAGTCAGCTGGGCCCGCAGTACCTGAGTGGCTGGCGGTTGCGCCGATGCACGCTTGTGTCACGGTGCTTGGTATGGGGAACCGGAGGCTGTCCTACAGCCTGGCAGGTCTCCAGTAGGGTGGTGTTGGCAAAGAATGATGAGGGAGAGGCTGCTATAGCGGATCTTCCCTGGGGCAACACTTTGGTGTCTGAGTATGAGTCTCTGTGTGGTGGACAGGGTGCCCGTGATGGTGACAGCCCGAGTGCAGGGACCAGACGAGGCAGAGGTTGAACAAAACACTTACAGTTCTTTATTGGAACCGACAGAACTTCAGCAACGTGCCTTTAACAGAGTGATGGAGTACTGAGATGCTTTTGGAGGAAGCCACAGGAGGTAGCTAGCCAGCCTGGATGCAGAGGGCAGGCTGGGAGGTAGCTGTGTCCTAATAGGAAGCTTCAGCTCGTCCTGGAGTGCTTCAGGTATCACCCCTTGAAGGTAGGATGATACCCCTTTCCTCACTATACTAGCTAATCTATTAGCTCCACTCTTCAGAGACCAGGGGCTAAGCTCTTCCTGCTCTTATCTGGTATGCGGCTGACTAGATCTCTAGCTGGTGTCCTGCAGACCCTCAGGTCTGACCAGGACTGGTCTCTTCTTCTCCCTTCTGGGAGAGACTACTCTCCTCTCTCTCCTGAGAGAGACTCCTCTGAGTGTTCTTCTAGAACATTCCTGGCCAGGGATTTTATTATCTCCCCTTGGTCAGGTGGTGGCTGCTCCTCCAATCACATCTCAGCTTACAGAGGACAGGATATAATACCAAGACATTTGGATGATAGGTTTATACATCTTGCATCATACACAAAGTTACCTTTTGCCCTTGCCAGGCAGGATTAACCACTGCAATGTCCCCGTTGTGATGTGATGACATGCTGTGGGGCTTATTCGCAAGCACTCCTTCGCCATTGCATCGGCGAGGTGTTGCACATATATCCAGGTCACACATTATGTCCCAGTGGAGTCCCGAATGAGTATAATGCCTTTCCGGATGGAGAAGGGAGCGGTTTTCTACATTAACTCTGAAAAGTACCCATCATTTGACCGTTCCTCCCCATCCCTGATATATGTCCCTACTCCTTTCCGGTAGTATACAGTTTAGTTTCCTGATTTGCAGGGAACTGCGCTCCGGAATGAGCGTGTTTAATAAGACTAAAACAAAACTCGACAAGACAGATAATTAGACAGATACAAAGGGATAGTATATACAAGGGGAGGGATCCTGTGGGGCGTGTTCGTATAGTGGAAGGAAAGCATCAGGGTTCCCCGTCTGTCACAAGCAGAGAGGCTTAATAAAAACCGCTACAAGGGCTTAGGGCAGTCTAAATCCTGGGGCCTGCTCTTCGAAGAGGGTCCTTGAAGTCCTGAGAGTTCCCTAAAACTCATCCAGGGGGACCAAACGTGAAGAAACTTTTCATTGCCTCAGGTGTTTAAGATACTATTTTCTTCCATGCGGAACAGGTGAGACATTTCGGCGGCCAGTCAGCTAGAGAGGGACATGTGTATGGACCGCCAGTGGCGCGGTATTACCGCCCTGGCTGCAATTAAACAAAAACGTAGTATGTCCTTCTTTTGAGCTCCGATTTGACCAGGGAGAACTGAAGAGGGCCACATCTGGGCAAGCAGTCACTGTTTTGCCCGAATTTGCCTGATATGCTGAACACCTGGCTCCAGGAGTTTTAAGATTCACAGTCCACCAGACGTGCAGCATATCTTCTTATCAGTTCCACAGCGCCAGCATATGTCCAAGACCGAGGGGAAGGCTAGTGCAACACTGTCCGGCACCCGACAGTATATCCCTTTTTTTCCTGTGCTGCAAGCGGAGGACATCTTGTGCGTAAAGAAAGATTTTGTCCCATCTTCCTGTGACAGGGGGGTTCCCAGCTCGCGTTCCCAGCTCCTAACATGGAGTTTCTGAGTCTTGAGTCATCCGTCAGAATAGAGTAAATTTGGGAAATGCCTGTGTGGGGCTGCTCCGTCGAAATAAACCCCCAAGGCTGGAAGGGATCGGCGAGGCCGCCGAGTCTCCTGCCCCACATAAGGACCGTATTGAGAGTATTCGACCATGAACTACCGTATGGCCCTGACTCGGATTAAAGTCCTTATGGAAGGCATGGAGATCCCTGCAGTAGGTCGTACACCCGTGGGTCCCTCTATCAAACCCCCTGCCCAAAAAGGACGCTTAGCATTCCCGGTTGGAATCCTCGGTTCCCAAGACTACACCGGACGGGAGGTATTTATTCCCCGCCGGTCTGTTAAGAGGCCTGACTTGCCGGAGAGCCTGCACAACCTGAAGCCAGGAGAATGTATTGAGTTCTCCCTGCAGGAGGGCCCCCGAGGACCATGGGCGGCTGGTGTGATCCGGATCCCCGACTCCGATGAGGACTGCTACCCACCGTATGACGAGCTGTATGAGGACGACGAGTGGCCGGAATCCCCGAACACCTCCTCTTCCTCGGCTGCGAGTCCCCGGGCGGTGACCCACGTGAATGCTCCGTCCACGGTAATCGTGAGTACGGGTCCCATTGCCATCCATGGGCCGGGTATGATCCAGGGCGCCACCCCCACTGTCTCCCCTGCCGGGAGCATTGCCAGGTCCCGCGGCTCTTCTGTGGGAGAAGACACCCAGGCTACTGAACCTTGTCCGGAGGTTCCGACGAGGCCCACTTCTCCACTTGCCGGTTACCAATGGGGTGATGACCCGGCCCCAGAAGAACCGGAGCTAGAAGGAGCCACGGCGCTGCCGCAGGCCCCTATTTATTTACTGCTGGACCCCTCTGTGGTCCCTGGCTCAGTTGAGCCCCCGGCTGGAACAGCCGACATCCCGGGCGACAGCGCTCCTCCCCCTGAAGGTCAGGAGGATGTTGCTGCACCTACAGTACCCGCTACTGCCACCGGGTGTGCCCAGCCGGAACCTTCCACCGCTGAGGATACACAGGATTCCCTGCTGGAGCTGGAACCTGTCCCTGCTAAACCCAGCGATGCATCTGATTAACCCCTGAAGGGCTGTAGCCCACTTCAGGTACTGTACAACGTGTATATATGTGTATCTATTCCTCTTTACCCTATAGAGCCAGAGACTTTCCTGGGACTCTCACCCTTATTTATTTCAGTCAAGAGACATTCCTTGAACTGCCCACTATTATGTGCTATGATAGCACCCCTTCCTCTGCCACAGCAGAGATTCCTACCAAAGGACTCTGTCCCTCTACACATAGAGGAGACCCTTTGCTTCTTTATTGCACTTTTCCCCACATCAAGGGCTGTACCCAGAAGATGGACTTTGTCATTAAAGACCTTCTGTGAGACTTTTGCCAACTCCAAGGAAAAGTTGCCATGTAATTTATTATTATTTTGCACTTAATGCCTTTCCTTTTAGGTACGGACATTATGTTTGCACTTCCATGCCTTTCCTTTCCAGGTAAAGAGACATTTTAAAACTCTGGGAACGCTCCACAGGGGGAATGGCGGGACCCACATGGTGTTGACCTCACGTCCAAGATCCGCATGAGTTCTGGCGTTTTGTTGAGGCGGGGCAGGAAGTCCGCGTCGCGCCAGAGGGAGGAGTCCAGCCTTCCCGCCAAGAGCTGTGGCGGGCTCTATTTTTCCTGCGCACAGGAGGCGGGGTTCGCGCCCTTCGCGCGTGGGTGGAGCTTAGTGTGTCGTCTGGGTTTCCCCCAGTGAAGATTTTAGCGGGCTGTAATTACTTGCTGCGGCCACAGTTTTCTGAGGTAAAAATCTTTAGGCGCGGCAAGCGCCGGATGTAGCAGAGCTGGTACAGTTCTTGCAGGATTAACCTCTGGAGTGCTGGAGCGGCGCTCGACAGCACGTGGCAGCATTACACAGTTTCAGTCCAGAAACACACAATCACTTGGGCCTAACCCGAATGGCAGCAGGGTTAGGCAGCACAGTCTTTAATAAGGAAAGTCTTTAATTTGCCGTAATACGGCACAGAAGTATCAATCCTGTTCGTGACGCCCACTTGCAACATCCCCCCCTGGGGCCTAGCCTTTTCCTCGGGCCGGGAGTCAGCTGGGCCCGCAGTACCTGAGTGGCTGGCGGTTGCGCCGATGCACGCTTGTGTCACGGTGCTTGGTATGGGGAACCGGAGGCTGTCCTACAGCCTGGCAGGTCTCCAGTAGGGTGGTGTTGGCAAAGAATGATGAGGGAGAGGCTGCTATAGCGGATCTTCCCTGGGGCAACACTTTGGTGTCTGAGTATGAGTCTCTGTGTGGTGGACAGGGTGCCCGTGATGGTGACAGCCAGAGTGCAGGGACCAGACGAGGCAGAGGTTGAACAAAACACTTACAGTTCTTTATTGGAACCGACAGAACTTCAGCAACGTGCCTTTAACAGAGTGATGGAGTACTGAGATGCTTTTGGAGGAAGCCACAGGAGGTAGCTAGCCAGCCTGGATGCAGAGGGCAGGCTGGGAGGTAGCTGTGTCCTAATAGGAAGCTTCAGCTCGTCCTGGAGTGCTTCAGGTATCACCCCTTGAAGGTAGGATGATACCCCTTTCCTCACTATACTAGCTAATCTATTAGCTCCACTCTTCAGAGACCAGGGGCTAAGCTCTTCCTGCTCTTATCTGGTATGCGGCTGACTAGATCTCTAGCTGGTGTCCTGCAGACCCTCAGGTCTGACCAGGACTGGTCTCTTCTTCTCCCTTCTGGGAGAGACTACTCTCCTCTCTCTCCTGAGAGAGACTCCTCTGAGTGTTCTTCTAGAACATTCCTGGCCAGGGATTTTATTATCTCCCCTTGGTCAGGTGGTGGCTGCTCCTCCAATCAACATCTCAGCTTACAGAGGACAGGATATAATACCAAGACATTTGGATGATAGGTTTATACATCTTGCATCATACACAAAGTTACCTTTTGCCCTTGCCAGGCAGGATTAACCACTGCAATGTCCCCGTTGTGATGTGATGACATGCTGTGGGGCTTATTCGCAAGCACTCCTTCGCCATTGCATCGGCGAGGTGTTGCACATATATCCAGGTCACACATTATGTCCCAGTGGAGTCCCGAATGAGTATAATGCCTTTCCGGATGGAGAGGGAGCGGTGTTTTCTACATGTTAACTCTGAAAAGTACCCATCATTTGACCGTTCCTCCCCATCCCTGATATATGTCCCTACTCCTTTCCGGTAGTATCACAGTTTAGTTTTCCTGATTTTGCAGGGAACTGCGCTCCGGAATGAGCTGTTTAATAAGACGTAAACACAAAACTCGACAAGACAGATAATTAGACAGATACAAAGGGACAGTATATACAAGGGGAGGATCCTGTGGGGCGTGTTCCGATAGTGGAAGGAGAAGCATCAGGGTTCCCCGTCTTCACAAGCAGAGAGGCTTAATAAAAACCGCTACAAGGAGCTTTAGGGGCGAGTCTAAATCCTGGGGCCTGCTCTTCGAAGAGGGCCTTGAAGTCCTGAGAGTTCCCTAAACTCATCCAGGGGACCAAACTGAAGAAACTTTTCCATGCCTCAGGTGTTTAAGATACTATTTTCTTCCATGCGGAACAGGTGAGACATTTCGCGCGGCCAGTCAGCTAGAGAGGGACATGTGTGTGGACCGCCAGTGGCGCGGTATTACCGCCCTGGCTGCAATTAAACAAAAACGTAGTATGTCCTTCTTTTGAGCTCCGATTTGACCAGGGAGAACTGAAGAGGGCCACATCTGGGCAAGCAGTCACTGTTTTGCCCGAATTTGCCTGATATGCTGAACACCTGGCTCCAGGAGTTTTAAGATTCACAGTCCACCAGACGTGCAGCATATCTTCTTATCAGTTCCACAGCGCCAGCATATGTCCAAGACCGAGGGGAAGGCTAGTGCAACACTGTCCGGCACCCGACAGTATATCCCTTTTTTTCCTGTGCTGCAAGCGGAGGACATCTTGTGCGTAAAGAAAGATTTTGTCCCATCTTCCTGTGACAGGGGGGTTCCCAGCTCGCGTTCCCAGCTCCTAACATGGAGTTTCTGAGTCTTGAGTCATCCGTCAGAATAGAGTAAATTTGGGAAATGCCTGTGTGGGGCTGCTCCGTCGAAATAAACCCCCAAGGCTGGAAGGGATCGGCGAGGCCGCCGAGTCTCCTGCCCCACATAAAGGACCGTATTGAGAGTATTCGACCATGAACTACCGTATGGCCCTGACTCGGATTAAAGTCCTTATGGAAGGCATGGAGATCCCTGCAGTAGGTCGTACACCCGTGGGTCCCTCTAACAAACCCCCTGCCCAAAAAGGACCGCTTAGCATTCCCGGTTGGAATCCTCGGTTCGAAGTCTTAGAGACCATGGTTGTGGTCTCTGCGCAGCCGGTCCGGAGGCCCTTTGCTGGGCACCGGCTGCATCGAGGACTGACCCGAGCCTTCGTCACCAGGAGGTATGTCCAGACGGTGACGGAGTACCAACTACATCCCGGGCGGTTCCTCGTGCCTCTCCCGGTTACCATGCCGGTACCGCGGACCCACGTGGAGGCGCCACGTGGGGAGGCCCCGACTCCTGTCGAGCCAGCGCCTGGGCCTACTGCTGCTGTGCCACCTGCTACGAGGCCTACTGTCCCTGCTGTTCGGCCTGCTAGCCCTGCTGAGACGGTTCCTGATCCTCCGGCTGCTCCTGCTCCTGTTCCGGCACCTGCCCGACCAACACGGAGGTCCGAGCCTGCACCGGAGCCCCGAACCCCAGCACCGGCACCTCCGCAGCCTCGAGGCCGAGGTGAGGCCGTCCGTCAGAGACTCCGAAACGCTGTCTCAGAACAGCGACGCCGCGAGAAGGAGGCCCAGCGTTACATGGCCGGCCGGTCTGCAGCTGGAGCCTGGGTGGAAAAGAACCGCACCACCGGCATGGTCCGGTTCTTCGACAAACAACGCGGCTATGGCTTTGCCACCCAAGACTACATTTTACTCTGCTACCCTGAGTAGCCTACCTCCTGTAACGTTTGTAACATTCAAGATGTGTACCCATTGGGCTCCTAAGCCAATGTGAATTTACCTACTGTTTGCACACTGTCAAGATGTATGCCAGTAGTCTGCATTAACCCTTTCATAGGCTTTACAGGTTGTAGTGTGGCTGTGTCGAACCGTCTTTTTGTAAAACACTGACCGCTACCTTAATCCCCAAACCGAGGTTTGCACATGGGGGTAGTCCGTAAACTGCGGGTCCTTCAGGGACCGGGGGTGTTACAGAGCTAGCACCTGGATGCCACTCATACTATGGTTAAGGATGTCAGTCAGGAGGTACTTGTGTCGCATATGCTAATGCAATGCAGATATACACATTATATATTTGTCGCCAGGGAAGAAGTGTTTACATAACAAATATACAGGCCTTGGTGCAAGGAGTGGATTACAGGACATGACACCACACCTTTCCTACTGTACAGTTCGGTTTAATGGCGTCAGCGACCAACTGTCATACTTCGCACTTAAATGTTTATGTCTTAGTCCGACACCAACCCAGGTGCCTGTCACCAGGACCATGGGCGGTTTGTCCCTACACCTTCACATAGCCTGCACTTCATAGAAGTGCCCCTATCCACCTCTGCACCCTCAAACCATCTGTAGTCGAGCCGAGGGCGGCTCTTTCAATTGCCCCGGGGGTATGCAACACCCTCGCCGATGCAATGGCGAAGGAGTGCTTGCGAATAAGGCATCGGCCGCAACCGCCAGCCACTCAGGTACTGCGGGCCCAGCTGACTCCAGGCCCCGAGAAAAGGCTAGGCCCCAGTGGGGGGGATGTTGCAAGTGGCGTCACGAACAGGATTGATACTTCTGTGCCGTATTACGGCATTAAAGACTTTCCTTATTAAGACTGTGCTGCCTAACCCTGCTGCCATTCGGGTTAGGCCCAAGTGATTGTGTGTTTCTGGAATGAAAACTGGTTAATGCTGCCACGTGCTGTCGAGCGCCGCTCCAGCACATCCAGAGGTTAATCCCTGCAAGAACTGTACCAGCTCTGCTACATCCGGCGCTTGCCGCGCCTAAAGATTTACCTCAGAAAACTGTGGCGCAGCAAGTAATTCAGCCCGCTAAAATCTTCACTGGCGGGAAACCCAGACGACACACTAAGCTCCACCCAAGCGCGAAGGGCGCGAACCCCGCACTCCTGTGGCGCAGGAAAAATTAGAGCCCGCCACAGCTCTTGGCGGGAAGGACTTGGACTCCTCCCTCTGGCGCGACGCGGACTTCCTGCCCCGCCTCAACAAAACGCCAGAACTCATGCGGATCTTGGACTGTGAGGTCAACACCATGTGGGGTCTCCGCCATTCCCCTGTGGGACGTCCAGAGTTTTACGAAGTCTTAGAGACCATTGTTGTGGTCTCTGCGCAGCCGGTCCGGAGGCCCTTTGCTGGGCACCGGCTGATCGAGGGACTGACCCGAGCCTTCGTCACCAGGAGGTATGTCCAGACGGTGACGGATGTACCAACTACATCCGGGCGGTTCCTCGTGCCTCTCCCGCGTTACCATTGCCGGCGACCGCTGCAACACCCTCGCCGATGCAATGGCGAAGGAGTGCTTGCGAATAAGCCCCACAGCATGTCATCACATCACACAGGGGACATTGCAGTGGTTAATCCTGCCTGGCAAGGCAAAAGTTAACTTTGTGTATGATGCAAGATGTGTATAAACCTATCATCCAATGTCTTGTATTATATCCTGTCCTCTGTAAGCTGAGATGTGATTGGAGGAGCAGCCACCACCTGACCAAGGGGAGATAATAAAATCCCTGGCCAGGAATGTTCTAGAGAACACTCAGAGGAGTCTCTCTCAGGAGAGAGAGGAGAGTAGTCTCTCCCAGAAGGGAGAAGAGACCAGTCCTGGTCAGACCTGAGGGTCTGCAGGACACCAGCTAGAGATCTAGTCAGCCAGCATACCAGATAAGAGCAGGAAGAGCTTAGCCCCTGTCTCTGAAGAGTGGAGCTAATAGATTAGCTAGTATAGTGAGGAAAGGGGTATCATCCTACCTTCAAGGGTGATACCTGAAGCACTCCAGGACGAGCTGAAGCTTCCTATTAGGACACAGCTACCTCCCAGCCTGCCCTCTGCATCCAGGCTGGCTAGCTACCTCCTGTGGCTTCCTCCAAAAGCATCTCAGTACTCCATCACTCTGTTAAAGGCACGTTGCTGAAGTTCCTGTCGGTTCCAATAAAGAACTGTAAGTTGTTTTGTTCAACCTCTGCCTCCGTCTGGTCCCTGCTACTCTGGCTGTCACCATCACGGGCACCCTGTCCACCACACAGAGACTCATACTCTAGACACCAAAGTGTTGCCCCAGGGAGATCCGCTATAGCAGCCTCTCCCTCATCATTTCTTGCCAACACCACCCTACTGGAGACCTGCCAGGCTGTAGGACAGCCCTCCGGTTCCCCATACCAAGCACCGTGACACAAGCGTGCCCCCACAGCATGTCATGCAAATCACAAGGGGACATTGCAGTGGTTAATCCTGCCCTGGCAAGGCAAAAGTAACTATGTGTATGATGCAAGATGGTATAAACCTATCAGCCAATGTCTTGTATTATATCCTGTCCTCTGTACGCTGAGGATGTGATAAGATTGGAGGAGCAGCCACCACCTGACAAGGGGAGATAATAAAATCCCTTGGAAAGGATGTTTAGAGAAACACTTCCAGAGGCGTCTCTCTCAGGACGAGAGAGGGAGAGAGAGTAGTCTCTCCCAGAAAGGGAGAAAGAGACCAGTCATGGTCCCCAAGGGAAATGAGGGTCTGAAGGGACACCAGGCTAGGAGATCTTAGTCAGCCAGATACCCAGATAAGAGCAGGAAAAGCAGCTAGCCCTGTCTCTTGAAGAGTGGAGCTAATAGATTAGGCTAGTATAGTGAGGAAAGGGGATCACCATACCTTCAAGGGTGATTAACTGCAAGCACTCAAGGACGAGCTGAACAGCTTCCTTTAGGACACAGCTACCTCCCAGCCTTGCCCTCTGAATCCAGGTGGCTAGCGACCTCCGGTGGTTCCTCCAAAAAGCATTCAGTACTCAATCACTCTGTGTTAAAGGCACGTATGCTGAAGTTCTGTCGGTTCCATAAAGACTGTAAGTTGTTTTGTTCAACCTATAGCTGCCTCCGTTGGTTCCTGCTAACTCCCGGCTGTCACCATCACGGGCACCTGTCAACCAACAGCGAATCATTACTATAGACACCAAAAGGGGTGGCACCAGGGAGATCCGCTATAGCAGGGCCGCTCCCTCATCATTTCTTGCAAACATAACCCTACTGGAGACCTGCCCAGGCCGGTAGGACAGCCCTCCGTTCCCATTTACCAAGCACGGGACCCAAAGCGGCTGCGGCAGCAACCGCCAGCCACTCAGGTACTGCGGGGCCCCAAGCTTGATCCAGGCCCCGAGAAAAAGGTAGGCCCCAGTGGGGGTGAATAGGCTTATGTTTACCCTACAATTTGTATTTTTACACTGATTAGTAGGCTCATGTATAATGTTATGTGGAGTTCGTGTTTTACATGTTCAATAAAATGATCAACATACCAAGCCGAGCACCTGTGTGACAATCACATGACCAAGGGATATAACGAAGAAGCCAGGCCTGGTGACATCACATGACAGGGATATAATAAGCCATGAACCTGGGTGACATCACATGACTAAGGATATAAAGAAGCAGTTGCCACCTGTGTGAAATCACATGGACCAAGGGATATAAACGACCGAGCACCTGGGTGAACATCACATGACCAACGAATAATGACAGGCACATGTGTGCCATCACATGACAGGACTAAACAAGCTGTGTAACGTGTGTGAGGGTCACATGACAAGATTTAACACGCCGTGCAACCTGTGTGAATTCACATTGACCAAGGATATAACGACGGTAGCCACCTGCTGTGAAATTCAAATGACCAACGATTAAGAGAGTGCACCTGTGTGACATCCACATTAACCAAGGATTATAAAACAAGCGGCACCTGTGCTGATATCCACATGAGTCCAAGGATAGAAAAGACGTGCACTCTGTGGGACATTCACCTGAATAAGGCTATATAACAAAGCCCGTGCAACCGGTGTTGACATCACATGGACCAAGGCTATAACAAGCGTGCAACTGTGTGACATCCACATGACTAAGGATATAAAAAAGCCTTGCAACATGTTGCTGACATCACATGGACCAAGGAATAAAGAAACGTGCAACTGTTGTGACATCCCATAACCAAGGCATATATAACAAAGCCGTGCACCTGTGTGACATCCCATGACCAGGATATAAAGACAGTTGAACCGCTGTGAATAACATGGAATCCATGGATTGAGAAAGAGCCGTGCACCGGTTGTGACATCACCTCATGACCCCAGGGATATAACGAGACGGCATGTGTGACATCAACATGACCAGGAATAACGGAGGCGAGTGAACCTGTGGACATCACATGACCAAGGATATATTACGAATGCCGTGCACCTGTGTGACATTACACATGACAGGATATATATTACGAGCCGTGCACCTGTGTGACATCACATGACCAAGGATGATATCACATGACCACACAAGAAGTAAACATAGAAGCTTTCTATAGAAGGACAGCAAGCAGAGATCTAGAAAAACGTAAGGAATTGATACAGAGAACAAAATAGTTAGAAAAAATGGGATAACTGTCTTTCATGACTCAAAACAGTCATCCCATTACGCCTTTTATTTGTACAAAAATAGGATTACAAAGTAGCAAAATGAGTCGGAGGGGCTCCGGCTCAGTAAAAATATGGAGTCGGGCGCCCCTTGGCATCATTGCATAAGTTTAAAATCCTTTTTGAAAAAACAACAAAAAGCATAAAGAAGCTAAAAGAAGAGCGGAATCCGCCAAGAGAGGGATAATACACATCAGTAGGGCAGTTGTGACTGAGGGGGTACAAATCATTCATACTGGTGGTAATGTTTCCTTTAAAAGCAAGAATCCATATTGAAAGTCTCTTGCAGTGGACTGCATTAAACCCCTTTAATTGCAAACCATGAGTTAGTGAGTGGAGGTCTGCATTGCTGCGTTAAATAATGAAATGGGGACAACCCTAGGTCATCCATTTATGCCACGGCGCCCATTATTCTATGACTTTGTTCCACCACCAGTGTTGCTTCAAGGTATTCTCACAAAGACAGAAAAGACACTTGTATTACTCTATCATCTTCTAGAAATCGAATTAGATTGTAGCATTCGTCCAGTAATACATCAGGAACATATGCCAGTGACTTGAAACCTCTTCCTATTCGGTGATATTATTTATCTGTGGGTCACAATGTGTGTAATTAAGGAACATTGTACATAGATTCGGTTACTGTCTTATCTGCCTACTGCTGGAGACAGGACGCCTCCATGTATTCTATGATGTACGGATTATTGCAGATCAACCGTTATCTATCACAGTGTATTACAGCGTTTTTGAGTCTCATTTTACCTGGCAAAGTTATAAGGGAAGATATTGTGCTGTATTTATCAGAGATGTGGCTGCCTAGTGCGCATTACATTAGTCGCAGCTAACCACAATGGGGCACATTAATAAGAAAGTGGAGTCTGTTACTTGCGCAGTGTAATGTGTAGTGTGCAGGGGCGCCAGATTCAGGATTTTGGAACCTTGTTCTTCCCAAGAATCTGGAGAAACATGAAACTGCTCTGAAAGAGTGAGACACTTTTTCTTGAACCTTTAATGGGTTTTTTGTGCAACAATTTGCGGTAATATGGATATGAAAATATGGCGGCAGGGTCAAACTGCAACACCCTCGCCGATGCAATGGCGAAGGAGTGCTTGCGAATAAGCCCCACAGCATGTCATCACATCACACAGGGGACATTGCAGTGGTTAATCCTGCCTGGCAAGGCAAAAGTTAACTTTGTGTATGATGCAAGATGTGTATAAACCTATCATCCAATGTCTTGTATTATATCCTGTCCTCTGTAAGCTGAGATGTGATTGGAGGAGCAGCCACCACCTGACCAAGGGGAGATAATAAAATCCCTGGCCAGGAATGTTCTAGAGAACACTCAGAGGAGTCTCTCTCAGGAGAGAGAGGAGAGTAGTCTCTCCCAGAAGGGAGAAGAGACCAGTCCTGGTCAGACCTGAGGGTCTGCAGGACACCAGCTAGAGATCTAGTCAGCCAGCATACCAGATAAGAGCAGGAAGAGCTTAGCCCCTGTCTCTGAAGAGTGGAGCTAATAGATTAGCTAGTATAGTGAGGAAAGGGGTATCATCCTACCTTCAAGGGTGATACCTGAAGCACTCCAGGACGAGCTGAAGCTTCCTATTAGGACACAGCTACCTCCCAGCCTGCCCTCTGCATCCAGGCTGGCTAGCTACCTCCTGTGGCTTCCTCCAAAAGCATCTCAGTACTCCATCACTCTGTTAAAGGCACGTTGCTGAAGTTCCTGTCGGTTCCAATAAAGAACTGTAAGTTGTTTTGTTCAACCTCTGCCTCCGTCTGGTCCCTGCTACTCTGGCTGTCACCATCACGGGCACCCTGTCCACCACACAGAGACTCATACTCTAGACACCAAAGTGTTGCCCCAGGGAGATCCGCTATAGCAGCCTCTCCCTCATCATTTCTTGCCAACACCACCCTACTGGAGACCTGCCAGGCTGTAGGACAGCCCTCCGGTTCCCCATACCAAGCACCGTGACACAAGCGTGCGACTCGAGCACCTGTGTGACATCACATGACCAACGATATAATGAGCCATGCACCTGTGTGACATCACATGACCAAGGATATAACAAGCTGTGTACCTGTGTGATGTCACATGACCAAGGATATAACAAGCCGTGCACCTGTGTGACATCACAATCCTTGGTTATGTGATGTCACACAGGTGCACGGCTCATTATATCGTTGGTCATTGATTTCACACATGTGCTCGAGTCGTTATATCCTTGGTCATGTGATGTACACAGGGCACGGCTGTGTTATATCCTTGGTCATGTACATCACACAGGTTACACAGCTTGTTATATCCTTGGTCATGTGATGTCACACAGGTGCATGGCTCATTATATCGTTGGTCATGTGATGTCACACAGGTGCTCGCTTCGTTATATTCCTTGGTCATGGATTGTCACACAGGTGGCAACGGCTCTTTATATCCTTAGTCCATGTGATGTCACACAGGTGCATGGCTTTTATACCCTGGTCATGTGATGTCACACAGGCCGGCTCGTTATATCCCTTGGTCTAGTGATGTCACACAGGTGCTCGGCTTGGTATGTTGAATCATTTTATTGAACATTGTAAAACAAGAACTCACATAACATTAGACAGGAGCCTACATTAATCAGTGTAAAACATACAATGTATGGTAAACATAAGCATATGCAACATCCCCCACTGGGGCCTAGCCTTTTCTCGGGGCCTGGAGTCAGCTGGGGCCCGCAGTACCTGAGTGGCTGGCGGTTGCGGCCGAAGCACGCTTGTGTCACGGTGCTTGGTATGGGGAACCGGAGGGCTGTCCTACAGCCTGGCAGGTCTCCAGTAGGGTGATGTTGGCAAGAAGATGAGGGAAGGCGGCTATAGCGGATCTCCCTGGGGCAACCCTTTGGTGTCTAGAGTATGAGTCTCTGTGTGGTGGACAGGTGCCCGTGATGGTGACAGCCAGAGTAGCAGGGACCAGACGGAGGCAGAGGTTGAACAAAACAACTTACAGTTCTTTATTGGAACCGACAGGAACTTCAGCAACGTGCCTTTAAAAGTGATGGAGTACTGAGATGCTTTTGGAGGAAGCCACAGGAGGTAGCTAGCCAGCCTGGAGCAGGGGCAGGCTGGGAGGTAGCTGTGTCCCTAAAGGAAGCTTCAGCTCGTCCTGGAGTGCTTCAGGTATCACCCTTGAAGGTAGGATGATACCCCTTTCCTCACTATACTAGCTATCTATTAGCTCCACTCTTCAGAGACAAGGGGCTAAGCCTTCCTTGCTCTTATCTGGTTATCTGGCTGACTAGAATCTCTAGCTGGTGTCTGCAGACCCTCAGGTCCTGACCAGGACTGGTCTCTTCTCCCTTCTGGGAGAGACTACTCTCCTCTCTCCCTGAGAGAGACTCCTCTGAGTGTTCTCTAGAACATTCCTGGCCAGGGATTTTATTATCTCCCCTTGGTCAGGTGGTGGCTGCTCCTCCAATCACATCTCAGCTTACAGAGGACAGGATATAATACAAAGACATTGGATGATAGGTTTTATACACATCTTGCATCATACACACAGTTAACTTTTGCCTTGCCAGGCAGGATTAACCACTGCAATGTCCCCTGTTGATGTGATGACATGCTGTGGGCTTATTCGCAAGCACCTCTTCGCCATTGCATGGCGAGGGTGTTGCATACCCCCGGGCAATTGAAAAGCCTCCCTCGGCTCGACTACGATGGTTTGAGGGTGCAGAGGTGGATAGGGGCACTTTCTATGAAGTGCAGGCTATGTGAAGGTGTAGGGACAAAACCGCCCATGGTCCTGGTGACAGGCACCTGGGTTGTGTCGGACTAAACATAAACATTAAGTGCGAATATGAACGTTGGTCGCTGACGCGCCATTAAACCCGAACTGTACAGTAGGAAGGTGTGGTGTCATGTCCTGTAATCCACTCCCTTGCACCAAGGCCTGTATATTTGTTAGTAAACACTTCTTCCCTGGCGACAATATATAAATGTGTATATCTGCATTGCATTAATATGCGACACAAGTACCATCCTGACTGACATGCCTTAACCATAGTATGAGTGGCATCCAGGTGCTAGCTCGTAACACCCCCCGGTCCGGAAGACCCGCAGTTTAACGTGACCTACCCCCATGTGCAAACCTCGTTTTGGGATTAAGGTAGCGGTTCAGTGTTTTACAAAAAGACGGTTCGACACAGCCACACTACACACCTGTAAAGCCTATGAAAGGGTTTATGCAGACTACTGGCATACATCTTGACAGTGTGCAAACAGTAGTGTAAATTCACATTGGCTTAGGAGCCCAATGGTACACATCTTGAATGTTTCAAACGTTACAGGAGGTAGGCTACTCAGGGTAGCAGAGTAAAATGTCTCTTTACCTGGAAAGGAAAGGCATGGAAGTGCAAACATAATGTCCGTACCTAAAGGAAAGGCATTAAGTGCAAAATATAATAAATTACATGGCAACTTTTCCTTGGAGTTGGCAAAGGTCTCACAGAAGGTCTTTAATGACAAAGTCCATCTTCTGGGTACAGCCCTTGATGTGGGGAAAAGTGCAATAAAGAAGCAAAGGTCCTCCTCTATGTGTAGAGGGCAGAGTCCTTTGGTAGGAATCTCTGCTGTGGCAGAGGAAGGGGGTGCTATCATAGCACAAATAGTGGGCGTTTCAAGGAATGTCCTCTTGACTGAAATAAATAAGGGTGAGAGTCCCAGGAAAGTCTCTGGCTCTAGGGGTAAAGAGGAATAGATACACATATATACCGTTGTACAGTACCTGAAGTGGGCTACAGCCCTTCAGGGTTATCAGAGCATCGCTGGGTTTAGCAGGGACAGTTTCCAGCTCCAGCAGGGAATCCTGTGTATCTCAGCGGTGGAAGGTTCCGGCTGGGCACACCCGGTGGCAGTAGCGGGTACTGTATGTGCAGCAACATCCTCCTGACCTTCAGGGGAGGAGCGCTGTCGCCCGGGATGTTCGGCTTTCCGCCGGGGGCTCAACTGAGCCAGGACCACAGAGGGGTCAGCAGTAAATAAATAGGGGCCTGCGCACGCCGTGGCTCCTTCTAGCTCCGGTTTCTTCTGGGGCCGGTCATCACCCCATTGTGTAACGCGGCAAGTGGAGAAGTGGGCCCTCGTCGGAACCTCCGGACAAGGTTCAGTAGCCGGGTGTCTTCTCCCACAGAAGACGCGCGGAACCTGGCAATGCTCCCGGCAGGGGAGACAGTGGGGGTGGCGCCCGGATCATACCCGGCCCATGGATGGCAATGGACCCGTACTCACGATTACCGTGGACGGACATTCACGTGGGTCACCGCCCGGGGACTCGCAGCCGGAAAGAGGAGGTGTTCGGGGATTCCGGCCACTCGTCGTCCTCATACGCTCGTCATACGGTGGGTAGCAGTCCTCATCGGAGTCGGGGATATCCCGGATCACAACCAGCCGCCCATGGTCCTCGGGGGCCCTCCTGCAGGGAGAACTCAATACATTCTCCTGGCTTCAGGTTGTGCAGGCTCTCCGGCAAGTCAGGCCTCTTAACAACGACCGGCGGGGAATAAATACCTCCCGTCCGTTGTAGTCTTGGTGTGCAAGCATAGCCGCGTTGTTTGTCGAAGAACCGGACCATGCCGGTGGTGCGGTTCTTTTCCACCCCAGCTCCAGCTGCAGACCGGCCGGCTGTGTAACGCTGGGCCTCCTTCTCGCGGCGTCGCGTTCTGAGACAGCGTTTCGGAGTCTCTGACGGACGGCCTCACCTCGGCCTCGAGGCTGCGGAGTGCCGGTGCTGGGGTTCGGGCTCCGGTGCAGGCTCGGCCCTCCGTGTTGGTCGGGCAGGTGCCGAGAACGGAGCCAGGAGCAGCCGGAGGATCAGGAACCGTCTCAGCGGGCCTAGCAGGCCGAACAGCAGGGACAGTAGGCCTCGTAGCAGGTGGCACAGCAGCAGTAGGCCCAGGCGCTGGCTCGACAGGAGTCGGGCCTCCCCACGTGGCGCCTCCCACGTGGGTCCGCGGTACCGGCATGGTAACCGGGAGAGGCACGAGGAACCGCCCGGATGTAGTTGGTACTCCGTCCACCGTCTGACATACCTCCTGGTGACGAAGGCCGGGTCAGTCCTCGATGCAGCCGGTGCCCAGCAAAGGCCTCCGGACCGGCTGCGCACGAGACCACAACCATGGTCCTCTAAGACTTCGTAAAACTCTGGACGCTCCCACAGGGGAATGGCGGAGGACCCCACATGGTGTTGACCTCACAGTCCAAGATCCGCATGAGTTCTGGCGTTTTGTTGAGGCGGGGCAGGAAGTCCGCGTCGCGCCAGAGGGAGGAAGTCCAGTCCTTCCCGCCAAGAGCTGTGGCGGGCTCTAATTTTTCCTGCGCCCCACGGAGGCGGGGTTCGCGCCCTTCGCGCGTGGGTGGAGCTTAGTGTGTGTCGTCTGGGTTTCCCCCAGTGAAATTTTAGCGGGCTGTAATTACTTGCTGCGCCACATTTTCTGAGGTAAAATCTTTAGGCGCGGCAGCGCCGGATGTAGCAGAAGCTGGTACAGTTCTTGCAGGGATTAACCTCTGGAGTGCTGGAGCGGCGCTCGACAGCACGTGGCAGCATTAACCACAGTTTCAGTCCGAAAACCACAATCACTTGGGCCTAACCCCGAATGGCACAGGGTTAGGCAGCACAGTCTTTAATAAGGAAAGTCTTTAATGCCGTAATACGGCACAGAAGTATCATCCTGTTCGTGACGCCACTTGCAACATCCCCCACTGGGCGCCTAGCCTTTTCTCTCGTGGCCGGGAGTCAGCTGGGCCCGCAGTACCTGAGTGGCTGGCGGTTGGCGGCCGATGCACGCTTGTGTCACGGTGCTTGGTATGGGGAACCGGAGGGCTGTCCTACAGCCTGGCAGGTCTCCAGTAGGGTGGTGTTGGCAAGAATGATGAGGGAGAGGCTGCTATAGCGTCTCTCCCTGGGGCACACTTTGGTGTCTAGAGTATGAGTCTCTGTGGGTGGACAGGGTGCCCGTGATGGTGACAGCCAGAGTAGCAGGGACCAGACGGAGGCAGAGGTTGAAAAACACTTACAGTTCTTTATTGGAACCGACAGAACTTCAGCAACGTGCCTTTAACAGAGTGATGGAGTACTGGATGCTTTTGGAGGAAGCCACAGGAGGTAGCTAGCCAGCCTGGATGCAGAGGGCAGGCTGGGAGGTAGCTGTGTCCTAATAGGAAGCTTCAGCTCGTCCTGGAGTGCTTCAGGTATCACCCTTGAAGGTAGGATGATACCCCTTTCCTCACTATACTAGCTAATCTATTAGCCTCCACTCTTCAGAGACAGGGGCTAAGCTCTTCCTGCTCTATCTGGTATGCTGGCTGACTAGATCTCTAGCTGGTGTCCTGCAGACCCTCAGGTCTGACCAGGACTGGTCTCTTCTTCTCCCTTCTGGGAGAGACTACTCTCCTCCTCTCTCCTGAGAGAGACTCCTCTGAGTGTTCTCTAGAACATTCCTGCCAGGGATTTTATTATCTCCCCTGGTCAGGTGGTGGCTGCTCCTCCAATCAACATCTCAGCTTACAGAGGACAGGATTATAAGACATTGGAGATAGGTTTATACACCTCTGCATCATACACAAAGTTAACTTTTGCCCTTGCCAGGCAGGATTAACCACTGCAATGTCCCCTGTGTGGATGTGATGACATGCTGTGGGGCTTATTCGCAAGCACTCCTTCGCCATTGCATCGGCGAGGGTGTTGCACATATATCCAGGTCACACATTATGTCCCCAGTGGAGTCCCGAATGAGTATAATGCCTTTCCGGATGGAGAAGGGAGCGGTGTTTCTACAGTTAAACTCTGAAAAGTACCCATCATTTGCCGTTGCCTCCCCATCCCTGATATAATGTCAACCTACTCCTTTCCGTGGTAGTATAACAGTTTAGTTTCCTGATTGCAGGGAACTGCGCTCCTGGAATGAGCTGTTTAATAAGACTAAAACACAAACTCGACAGACAGATAATAGACAGATACAAAAGGGATAGTATATACAAGGGGAGGGATCCTGTGGGGCGTGTTCCGATGAGTGGAGAGAGAAGCATCAGGGTTCCCCGTCTTCCGCAGAGAGGCTTAATAAAAAACCGCTACAAGGAGGCTTTAGGGCACGTCTAAATCCTGGGGGCCTGCTCTTCGAAGAGGGCCTTGAAGTCCTGAGAGTCCCTAAAACTCATCCAGGGGGACCAAACTTGAAGAAACTTTCATGGCCTCAGGTTTTAATACTATTTCTTCCATGCGAACAGGTGAGACATTTCCTGCGGCCCATTCAGCTATGAGAGGACATTGGTGGACCGCCAGTGGCGCGGTATTACCGCCCTGGCTGCAATAAACAAAAACGTAGTATGTCCTTTTCTTTTGAGCTCCGATTTGACCAGGAGAACTGAGAGAAGGGGCCCATCTGGCAAGCAGTCACGTTTTGCCCGAATTTGCTTATATGCTGAACACCTGGCTCCAGAGGGTTTAAGACTTCACATCTCACCAGACGTGCAGCATATCTCCTTATCAGTTCCACAGCGCCAGCATATGTCCAAGACCGAGGGAAGCTAAGTGCAACACTGTCCGGCACCCGACAGTATATCCCTTTTTCCTGTGCTGCAAGCGGAGGACATCTTGTGCGTAAAAGAAGATTTTGTCCCAGTCTTCCTGTGACAGGGGGTTCCCCAGTCGCGTTCCAGCTCCTAACAAATGGGGTTCTGAGTCTTGGATTCATCCGTCAGAATAGAGTAAATTTGGGAAATGGCCGTGGTGGGGCTGCTCCGTCGAAATAAACCCCAAGGCTGGAAGGGATCGGCGAAGGCCGCCGAGTCTCCTGCCCCCACTATAAAGGACCGTAATGAGAGTATTCGAACCATGAACTACCGTATGCCCTGACGCGGATTAAGTCCTTTGAAGGCAGTGGAGATCCCTGCAGTGGTCGTACATCCGTGGGTCCTCTAACCAAACCCCCTGCCCAAAAAGGACAGCTTAGCCATTCCCGGTTGGAATCCCGGGTTCCGGAGATCGGGGGAGAGGCCCCAAGCTCCCGGACAAAGCTTTCTTTGCTATTAGTGATCTCCACAGGCGCAGCGCGTCCCTTAGCAAATTGCCTGGGGCGCCGGCGCAGGGAAGGTTCCCGCTGGAACCCAGGCAACAATTTAAGAAGTGATTTGAACATGTTTGTTCCAGAGCGACCCTTGTTTGGATACCGTGTTATACTCCAGTCACAATCTAGAGCAATGAGCTCGATGTACGTTTAAAGGTCAGGGAGGCCCGCCCCCCCCATTGACTTTGGTCTAATCAGCGTCTTCCAGGCTATTCTAGGGCGTTTGGATCCCAATGACCGCAATGGCAGATCGAAAATGCGAGAAAAGCTGCAGGGGGTAGAATCAGCACGCCCTGAAAAATGTATAAAAAACGTGGAAGCACATCCATTTTTAGGACGTTATCCGCCGAACCACGAAAGGCGTTTACAATCGTATGTTGGAGATCTTTCAGGGTGCATCCAGAAGGGGTGAGTAATTAAGAGTTATAACTTCGACAGATCAGTCGTAATCATACTCCAGATATTTGAGGGACGTCTGCCGCCACTGAAATGGGGAAGTTGTCTTTAATGGTCCCCTCTGAAGCAGGAAGTGATATTTTGAGAGCCTCTGTCTTTTAAAGTCACTTAACTGCGCTATATCTCTTGAACTCTTGTATGAGCGACGGGAAAGAGATCCTTGGTTAGAAACGTACACAACAAATCATCTGCATACAACGCACTTACAATGTCTGGATCCCATTGTGATCCCATGGATGTTGGGTTTTTCCGGATAGCTGTGGTCTAAGTGCTCCATCACTATGACATATAGTAAGGGCGAGAGCGGCCATCCCTGTCTATACCAGTCCATGATGGGAAGAACCCGGAAGGTTCCCATTATAACTCTCACCCATAGCAGTGGAATTGGAATAGAGGGCTAGAATTTTTCCCAGGAGTCTCGGCTTGGTATATCCTTGGTACTGTGATTCACACAGTGTACAGCTCATTATATCTTGGTATATCACACAGCTCTGATTACTGGTGACCTGTGAGACATCACAAGAACATGAACAGGAAGTAACAATGAAGCTTCCTCTAGGATGACAGCAAGCAGAGAGAGAATCTATGTATATCTATGTATATTCTATATAAATACTCTTAAAAGCAGGTGCACTTTAGCCACGATAGCTCCTCTCAGCCTCGAGTATTCACTCGTTCCTGGTGGAGGTGTTGGATTACTAAATACTTGTGCTTCACTATGTTTAAAGATAAGGAAAAAACATACCAGGGCACAAATTGGTTTTGCAGTTTGCTTTCACGGACTCGGTCCCTTTTTTTTTATTAGCTCCCTAGATCTGTGCTCTACAGATGTTCTTATAACTTCCTTTGTCTCATATCTTCACTGTTGCCAATTGCTTTGCATACATTTTCTTCAAAGCTTTTTTTTAAGATATTGTGCTGCTCCCAATATAAGCAGCAGCCAGTGCTAATAACATGTAGTCAGGCTGCAGGGTGACGCTGGCCGTTCATCTCCCTATGTAGGTTAGTAGTACAAAACGATTACAGGCGGGCCCCCTACATAACAAGCCGTGCACCTGTGTGACATCACATGACCAAGGATATAACAAGCCGTGCATCTGTGGGACATCACATGACTAAGGATATATAACAAGCCGTGCACCTGTGTGACATCACATGACCAAGGCTATAACAAGCCGTGCACCTGTGTGACATCACATGACTAAGGATATAACAAGCCTTGCACCTGTGTGACATCACATGACCAAGGATATAACGAACCGTGCACCTGTGTGACATCCCATAACCAAGGATATAACAAGCCGTGCACCTGTGTGACATCCCATGACCAAGGATATAAAGAGCCGTGCACCTGTGTGACATCACATGACCATGGATATAACGAGCCGTGCACCTGTGTGACATCACATGACCAAGGATATAACGAGCCGTGCACCTGTGTGACATCACATGACCAAGGATATAACGAGCCGTGCACCTGTGTGACATCACATGACCAAGGATATATAAATTACGCCTTTATTTGTACAAAAATAGGATTTACAAATTATGCAAATGAGTCTGAGGGGCTCCGGCTCAGTTAAAAACTATGGAGTCTGGAGCCCCTTGGACTCATTTGCATAAGTTTTAAATCCTATTTTTGTAAAAACAAAAGCATAAGAAGCTAAAAGAAGAGGGGATCCTGCCAGAGAGGGCACACACCAGTATGTCAGTGTGATTGGTTTACAATCATTCATACTGGTGGTAAGTTTCCTTTAAGAAGCAAGAATCCACTACTTGAAAGTCTCTTGCAGTGGACTGCATTAACCCCTTAATTGCAAACCATGAGTTAGTGAGTGGAGGTCCTGCATGCTGCCTGTTAACTACTGCCCTTGGACACCCTCGGTCTCCATTTACTGCCCCGGTGCCATATTCTATTACTTTGTCCCCCACCAGTGTTGCCAAGGTATTCTCACAAAGACAGAAAAGACACTTGTATTACCTCTTTCCTCTCTATAAATTAATTAGATTGTAGTGTTCCTCCAGTAATACATCCAGGACATATGCAGTGACTTGAAACCTCTTCCTCTTCTGTGATATTATGTTATCTGCTGGTCACAATGTAATTATAATGGAACATGTACATAGATTTCGGTTACTGTCTTATCTGCATACCTGCTGGAGACAGGACGCTCCCCTGTATCTCATGTGTCGGATTATTGCTAGATCATCGCTTATCTATCACAGTTTAATTACAGTTTTTGAGTCTCATTTTACTGCAAGTGATAAGGTAAAGATACTTGTGCTATATTATCAAATATTTGGCTGCTAGTGGATTACATTATGTCTGCAGCTAACCACAATGGGGCACATTTACTAAGAACAGTGGAGTCTGTACTATGTGCAGTTACCTGTGTAGTGTGCAGGGGGCGCCAGATTCAGGATTTCTGGCACTTGTTCTTCATGAATCTGGCGCCCCCTGCACTGCTCTGACAGAGTGCGCCACTTTTTTCTTGCACCTTTAACGTGGGTGTGCAACACATTTCTGTTGGCCTCTGCATATTAAATCTGGCGCTCGGTCCGACTGAGCATCGGAACGCGCCCCTTCAGTGCAGAAATTTGTGTTGTATGATACCTAATCTTCCCGCATGGATGTACTATTACATGAATTGAAATTAACACACGTCTTCATGAGTCTGGCGTCCCGTGCACTGCTCGGGAATTGTGCACCATGTTTTTTTGGCGATCTATGTTCATGCTGCAGAATTGTGGCGCAGACATTCACGTCAATAGTAAATTTGGCTCAAACTCTGACTAAGCAGTAACAAGTCCCATTATGTGCAAATTTTTTCTGTCATGCCGGACAAAGAGCAGCCGCAACACAAAACTGACATGAAAACTTGATAAATACATGTGCAAGCAGTTTGCACGTTTTTTTTGTGAGATGCTGGGAGTTGACACTTCCCCTGCAGCCTCCAAACCTGACTCATCTCAGGCAAAAAAAAATTACTCTTCTTTGCTCATTTGCATATGACTTTGGAGGTGATATTTTAATTGATGAGCAGGCAAGATTTTACATACAAGAGGAAATTCTAGAAAGGACATTTCATACCTCACTTGAGGTGCTAGTAGTTTAGGGGTAAAATCTGGTGACAGGTTCCCTTATAGAATATGGGCATCTTTAACAGTAGTCTATCAGCTCCCAAATCACCCCACAAGTAAAGTAAGCATTATATAGGGCGCTCTACAAGCTTTCCAGACATACCTGTACTGATTTCCACACATCTGTAATTTTAGAGAGACTCCATTTTTATTTGCTATATACCTTCTTGCACCAGGGGTCTGCCCATATTTGCTGCTGCATATGTTTTCTGCTTTTTAGATCTTATTTCGGTGTGGAGTGTCGATCACTGTATAAAGCGATGCTGTTGGATGTGAAGAAGGAAACTTGTGCACTTGCAAATATGACCAGGACCCAGCGCACCGAGATGCTCACCTGCATAAATCACCGCTGAAGGATCACGGGGAAATAGCAGAGGTGCTGCTTGTCTTCTAGTTATATGGTCTGGTCGTAGTTTATAGTTGTACAGTGTAAATGCCATGCACAGCCTTTCACAACTAGAGCTCTCACCATAATTTACACCTTTGTTCTGCTCCGATAGCGCTAAATGGTGTGAGCTCAGATAAACAAAGCCTTTGAAAACTACTGCCGGATCAGATCTACTTATTGTTTTTCCACTTTGTGTAATTGGAAAACAGCTACATAATTAAGTATATACTGGGACCAAAATAAGAAGCTAGGAGATGTTAAGGTACAATGCACGATTTACATGTACGCAGCACAGACGAGGGTCACATAACTGGTACAGAAAGTCATGTTATCATTCCCCCCCCCCAAAAAAATGGTGGAGTTATACTGCAAATTCCAAGATTATAGCTGAACTTGGAGCCCTCTGGTGCACTGGTGTGTGAGATGTCTTCAGAGAGCACAGCACAACTTGTCCCACCAAGGAACTGCTGTAGTATTCAAATGGATGCTGCTACAGCAGTAACTCATAGCAGAGGGGAGGGACCGTGTTCCTATTGATATCATTAAACCTTGATAAAAAAGGGGTGGAAGCTGTTCCTACTTAGTGCCTGCACCCTAGCTAAAGTTTGCACAAGGAACTGGAGCCTGTTATAGTGCAATTCTATACCGGGCAGGACCTGGCGTAGAAATGCCAGCCAGCACTCCCACCTGCCAGATCAGGAGTCCAGAGCATCTAGATAGCGATGAGGGGTCCAATGGAGGTACATCGGGCCACATGTTCTCATGATCAGTAGGGATCTCATCTCTAAGACCACCACTGATCAGCAAGTTAGTCCGAACTTGTTCCATAGGAAAACCTCTTTAAATGCAGAATTTCACCCACTTTGTTCATTTAGTACTTGTTTTATTTGTTATTTTGGTTTCACTGCTCTAAGGGGGAGACTTGAGGGAAAACCGACTAAGTGGTTTCATGACGCATCCGATAAACCAGACCGTGTGCTGTACAATGAATTTAAAGAGCGTTGCACACGAGAAAAGCTTTTTACAGTAATGCCTCCGCATCTCCAATGATTTCACCATCCGAGTTTAACCAAATAGGCTTTTTAATGGCTCGTGTTTGTTTCTACGGAGCAGAGACCAAACTGTGCTCGATCTACAATGTCCAACTCATTACAATAGCTGGGGAAATATCCGGATGCCGTGTATTTTATCAGTGCTTTATATGAAGCTGTTAGCTTGTCCATCAAGTGCAAATGTTTGCTCTCTTGCCAAGAGCTCTAAAAGGGAAGACTAGATTATTACAATTGCACTTCTGCAAAATTCAATTTTGGATGTTCTTAATGAATAGCGCCAGCTGCCTGCGCTACATTTTGTTACTTATCAAATGTTCAATCATTAGGCTGCCATGTTATTGGGATTTTATGGAGCTACGTTGTAGCAATCACTACAAGACTGAGAGCTGGAGGCAGATACATACATTTGTTACATACAGAGCACGTTTTGTTAGATTTTTAAAAATCTCGCTTGATATAAACATTCTTCAGGGTCTGAAACAGTGACCAAAGGTTACACAAAGAAACTTCATCCAAAAGCATGTGGCCAGTGTCTGCGAGCAGAGCTTCATCCCTGATCACGTTCTTGCCCTCAATCAGACTGCAAAATAGTTTGAATACAGGGAAATGTTTTCTGCTTATTTGTATTAATAGATGTAGGTGAATAGAAAAGAAATAATGGGGCTCATTTACTCCCCGAGGTGCGTTGTCCGGCGAGGATTCGGAGCTGCCGCAATTCACGTAGCTCGTGCACCCCATGTGTCGCTTACCCACCGAGGTCCACCAGAGTTCACCTTCTTCTTCCCGGTGTATATGTGTGCATGTGCGACACAATTTGAGTTCTAAATCCTGCGCGTAGTCCGAATCCGTCAGGTTGTCTGACGGCCACGCCCCCAATTTGCGTCTCATTGACGCAGCGCAGAAATCGTCGGGGATCCCGACGAAAAAGCGGTCCGCGGACCCTTAGTAAATGAGCCCCAATGTCTATGACGGTGTCCAATGAATGTAAGAAAGCTTAGCAAGTAACCACCCTTGAGGACAGACCGATCAGTGGTTTGTTTATTTATTGTTTTATCTACTTTTAAACTTCCATGGGGGCGGCCATATTGAAGTTGCACAATTCTTTAAAAATAATTTCTTTATTAACCGTTTAACGACCTGGTGCTTTTTTGTTTTTTCATTTCTATTTTTCACTCCCCACTTTCAAAAATCTATTTGAGAAAATCCATTTGCAACGTTTTCTTGTGGTCTTGGATTTTATGGCTTTCACTGTGCGCCCCGAATGACATGTCTACTTTAGTTTTTGGGTCGGTAAGATCACTGGGATAATACATTTGTATAGGTTTTATAATGTTTTCATACATTTACAAAAAGTAAAAACTCCTGTACAAAAATTTTGGGGGGGGATTTTGCCATCTTCTGACGCTAATAACTTTTTCATACTTTCAGAGTACGGAGCTGTGGGTGGTGTCATTTTGTGCGTCTTTTGATGACGTTTTCAATGCTAACATATTTAGGACTGTACAAACTCTTGATCACTTTTTATTGAATTTTTGTATATTTTTCAAAATGGCAAAAAAGCGGCATTTTCAAATTTGGGCGCTATTTTCTGTTACAGGGTTAAACGCAGTGAAAAACCGTTATTATATTTTGATAGATGTTCTGTGCGACTTTTCACTTGTATCACTTTTTTGGCTTATTTTTGTGACTTTTTAGGCGCAAATCTACACCTGGTCCAGGGCAGGAGCAAAGGAAGGCTTTTTTTCATGGACCCTTTTTTAACATGTAAATTGGAATTATTCCACATGCTTTAAACGTTTACAATTTTCTACAGTAACCTGTTTTTTGAAAATTCTGAAATTTTTGCATTAATATTTTTTAAAATTTATTGGTTACACGCGGTCACACGTCGCGTTAAGGCTGCAGTCACACGTTGCGTTTTGATTGCGCTTGAAACCTATAACAGCTGAGGAGAGGTGATTTGCCTAATTACATTACTGTTAACATTTGCATTTACAAAACGCTATATAAACACGATGTTAACACATGTGTCCGCAGCCTTATACGTTGTCATCTCCCTGGGACGTGACATTAAGAGTAGTATCCACTCCTGCATATAACCCCCTCACATGGTTTGTATCCATGTGGATTTGAGACATTTGGAACTAAAAGTATAAAAAGAAGCCAAAATTTGCACCTGCTAGGAAAGGAAAAAATGAACATGTATCACAAGTAAAAAGACAGGATCATACATAAGGTGCAAAAAAGGGACGCCAAATGTCTCTAAACTTCACCTCAGAGAGACAAAACTATGATACATGTGCCCCATTGTGATCTGGCAAATCGGCTTATTCTGTTTGATGGAAATCAGTACCAAAGTGTATTACTTAGCAGAAAAAAATGAACGTGAAAAATATACATGTTTTACAAGGTAAAGTGGTTGACATGGGACAACTACTTTAATTTAAGACACACTAGTTGCTAGAGTTATATCCCTGGTCATGTGATGTCAGACAGGTGCAGGGATCATTATATCCCTGGTCATGTGATGTCACATAGGTGCACGGCTCGTTACATTACACGGCTCTGATTAATCTCTGTGATATAACTACCTGTGTGACGTCACATGATCATGGATCCATACTCATCCACAGGAAGTAAACAATGAAGCTTCCTGTTGAATGTCAGCAAGTAGAGATGTAGAAAACTGGTACAGTAAGTATATTGGAAAATTGTATAACTTTTCATTATCCAAACAACCATTTTCATACATTTCGACAACCCTTTTAAACAACCAGAAAGATGATCTAAAAGTTGAGTTTCTTTCTGATTATTCCCTGTTTTCCCTGTGTACACTATCGAACCAATCCTGATTTCCCGACTCATCACTACTGCCATATATTGTGTGATATATTATTGCTATCGGGTCTTTTTACAGGAATCAGCATAAAACGTATCGGCTCGTTGTCGGATACCGTGAGTGGCTGTGAATAATGATCACTCACTGTCATAGTCATGCGCTAAAAAGGAGCCCAGTGTGGGAATAAATAACGCAAATTTGTCAGGCACTGTCTAAATCTTTTGGATCTCCCTGGAAGTGGGACAATGAGTCACATCCTTTTGATAAAGTACATCCTACCTCCATATTATTAGCAAATGCAGTCAAGTGCATCAGACTGCATCTGCCAGAGAGAATAGAGATGCTTGTTTGGAGGACAGAATGAGATAATTCCATTCCCAGCATGCCGCGTTTATGGTTCAAAAACCAAAGTACAGATTGGAGATTTGTCCCAGGTCAGCGTCTCCTTGACAGCCGGTGCACCGTTGCATACTAAATGCATGTGCATTAAAAGTTTGATGACAAAAATAAACAGCATTTACTCCAGGGTACAAGGCGAGCGCTGATATAATGCCCCCTACCAGAATCTGTCTTGCAGATATCAAGCAGAAAACCAAGGGAAGGGAAGATGACAGAATGATGAATAGGCCATAAAGGTGTAGACCGAGCTACAAGGAACAAAAGGAGCTTTGTGCGAGAACGTGTCGAGTAGTAGCTTAATAAAATGTTCCGAGTGATACTATTATTAATGCGGCCGCTGTGTCCTTTAAATATTTCATATTAGATTAGCAGATTTATAGATTAAACAATTTCTCAGGCTCAAGGTGGGTAATTATGACGGATTCTCCTCGCTAGTCTCATGGTCTATTTGTATGCTGTACTTGTACTCATCTTCATCCATTCCAACAAGTGCAAAGCCCTGAGTCCATCCAGTAAAGCATTACCCTATGGCAAGTGATGCTTCTATTTGGTTCAGGAGATATGTACTTTTGCATCTCTACCGATTTTTAGGTACATCGCTATTCTGCTATACAGGAAGTCCCCGGGTTACGTCTTTGAATAAAGACGCTTTTAAAGGAATTACACCCGGAGAGGTTAATTTCTGAGCGCCGACACCCAACACTTCCGAATGTATATTGGGCTTTTCGTTGCATCAAGATAGCGTCCTCTGAGCTAATTGGAACAGACGGCCGCGAGGAAGGAGGAGCCGGCAGCCATCCAGCAAACCTATACAAAGTGCTTAGGTTGAGCGCTACAAGGTGAGTGCATATATCATACTTCTGTCTACCTTTCTCACCTAGCATAATACACTAGGCTAGCGCCTTTTGTCTTTCCCTTCTTTCTCCCATACATCTGACTCCATCTCGAAGAAAGCTAGTCCTGAGGGGATGTCATTGAGGGGTTCCATTCTTATCGGAAGATCGGTTCTGTATGATTGTTCTTAAAGGACACCTGTCATCAGGTCTGTGTCACTTGTCTTGTCACCTCTACCTGTTGGAGCAGCTCACGAGGATTCCATCCCAGCCTTTATCTAGTTATTTCATACATTAATCATTGCAAAATCATCCTTTCTTTATTATCCAGAGCTCCGTTTGTAACTAGGGGTCGGATGTAAGTCGGGTGTTCTTAAGTAATATGTCGGTAATACAGAGATGCCGCACGTTACTTGTTTTGTCCAATAGAATTTAGTGGATTTGAGTTTCCTCATTGCCACCCTTTAAATAAATTAAACTTTTGTTTTTCCGTTAGTTGGGCCATATGATGGTATATTTTTTTGCAGGGTGAGATATATGTTCCAGTGTTTTAGGATTGATATTCCCTATTGTTGAAAATGTATTAACTTTTATTAGGGGAGGAGGAGTAGAAAGCATCAATTCTGTAATGGATTATTTTTAAATTTGGTGTTCATCATATAGCCTAATAATCATGTTATCTTTATTCTACGGGTCTATATGATTACGGGGATACCATACTTAGATATTTTTCTAACGTTTTACTAAATTTGCTAAATAAAACCTAATATGGGGAAAATCTATCATTTTTGCATTACCGTCTTCTAAGTGGCACAACACTTATTTTTTTGGCTCACTTTTTATTGCATTTTTTTGGTGCATGAAAGAGGTAAAAATCATAATTTTTTTTAACCTGTTTTTGTGGTTTTCATCGTGCCGGTTCAAAAATTCTTTTTTTTTCATTCTAGGGGTTGTAACGGACGATCCTGCCACAGACGGGATCTTACAGGTACTTCCGGCTGCCCTAGAAACAATCGACGCCCCCCCAAAGGTGGCACAGGAGGGGGGGGGGACCGATCGTGAGGAAGATGTATACTTACCACCCTAAGTTGACAGTTGGTGCATCTTGCTTGACACAGTAGCCAACTTTCTCTTCTTTACATCATTATTTGATTGGTTTAATCTAGAATAATATTTGGTGCCAGACTTTTGTACATTTTATGATATGTTTGTGTTCTAATACATTACTTCATTTTAGCCACTTCTGTAAAGTGAGATACAAAATTGTCTAAATTCAAAAATAAATCTGAGGTCAAATTTTGGTGGATTTAGATTAGTTTATACAATTTCCACATAATCAAGTTGTTTAAGACGTACAAAGTCAATAAGCCATTATTCTGCATGTAAAACAAAGACATGTAAGTTACAGGTAAAGAAACAATAAAAAAAGGTAAAAACATATTATAAAGTTGGACCAAAAAAACATTTGTTCTACATATGGAGAATGATTACATACACTCTTCATAGGAAACTTTTAGTGATTTGGACATATTGCCAATGACCAAGACCAGACAATATTGTATGGGAATTCAAGGCTTATGATGATGAATAAGCAGTCATCATTATTTGACGAGCCTATAAACAGTAATCAAGCAATGGCAAAAAAAAACCCAAGCAAATCAGAGGCCGCAAGAGCATGTTTAACCAAAATTTTGAGAAAAATCTTTTGTGCTCACATGCATGAGCATGTCACTGTGGAAGATAAGTCACTTTCTACATAGTGACTTATCTTCCACAGTCCCCCACCCCATGCCCATCCAAAGAGTTGGCATGAGTACAACCGGTAATATCTGCTGTGCTGCTCAATGGAAACATGGATGAAAACATGGAGGACACTGCCGGCTGCATTTTGTTGCAATATCTTCTCTTTATTCACAACTTATTTCAAATTTGTAAAGAATGAGAAAAAGAGTGATGATAAAGAGTAAGAACACAGAAGAGTGAGTGAGAAGTTTAGTAAATTATTTCAGAATGCTGATATTATTATACAAACATTTAAATATTTTGGGAGCATGGTGTGGTTCTGCTACAATAAAATATTTTGGCAAATTGGAAAATAGTCAGTTTCTTATAATCTCAAATGAGGTGTTATAAGGGTTGGCCACTTTTCAATAAATATCCTCTATTAAACATACCTGCATGTTTATGTACCGGTGTCTTTGCCTCCATTGAAAGCTTCAGCCTTCCCTGTTTCCAACATGCTGCCCTCTGCATATATACACAACTTCCTCTCTCTCTCACTGCTCTAAGCCATCCTTATGGTGTCTCCCACTGTATATTTCTTCTCACAGTCCGTTCTCACTCACTCTCAGAAGGGGAGAGAGGGAGAGGGGGTGCTGAATGAGTCAAAACTCTGCTGCAGCTCCTCCTATTCATCACCTGCAAGGGTCTGTGCAAAGGATTATGTTCCTCCAAGGGACATAGAAGCAAAGGTTGCTACAGAGAGTAAGAAAAAAGAAAGTGAATCTCAAAAGGGGGAGACAAAACAATGAGTTCCCAACCAGTGACCCATCAAAGCAGAAGAGGTTCCCCAAAAGGAATCAAAAGAGACCAGAAGACAATTATCACAAGACTGTGAAAAAATGCAAATAATCATTTGAATAGTTGAAGTGCTGCATGAAAGTGCTGCGAGGGACGTGGAAGCAAAGGCTTCTTCCGGGAGCCAGAAGAAGGAATGTGAATCACTACAAGGGGTGGAAGAGAAGGGTCCATATTGAAAAGGAATTTCTCCCAAGACAGGAAGAAGACAGAAGGCAGCCCCGAGGAAATAATATCAACCAAAGTAACCCATGACAAAATCTAAACATACTATGTAATGTCTGCATGGGTAAAGAAAATTAGATAATTAATAATTCACAATTAAATTGATCATTTTGCAAGTTAATGTTGAAAAATGGCAAAAAGAGGCGTTTTGGACATTTGCCCGCTATTTTCAGGGAGCAACAATCTCAGCCAAAATGGTGGTGCCCATGCGAAACCGGCTCTTAATTAAAGGGTTAAAAAATGCAGCCGGGTGTTACTGGTAGGTGTTTGCTGCATATTGTATGAAGCCCGCTCCATACACCCACAGAGGACGTGTGACGTATAGATTTTATTTTTAAAATCGGGCACATAGGTGGTTAAGTGTCCCAAACTCCCCTACAGAAGAAGATTCTGTAGAAGGAGCAATCTAACCATGACCTTGTTTGCTCTTGTTAAGTGTTTTAGTACCTTGTTAGCTTTTGTCAGTGACTTCTCCAATTTATCTACTAACCTTTGGCCTGTGACTTGGAATTATCTTTTGTCTGTTATTTGGATGTCTTCATGAATCTGGCGCTCGTTGCACTGCTCGGGAATTTTTTTTATGGTGCACTTTTAAGAGCAGATTTACTTACCCGGTCCATTCAGGATCCAGCGGCACGTTCTGTGAGGTCCATTCGGGTCTTCCGGCAATTCACTTAGGCAGTTCCTCCGACATCCACCAGATGTCGCTGCTGCGCTGAAGTTCCCAGAGGTCCGCCGGAATGCACCATCCTACACCTGGTGAAGGTAAGCGCGTGTCCTGCGACACTTTTTTTTTTTTTTTAAATGTGGCGGTTTTTCCGAATCCGTCGGGTTACGGGGCCACGCCCCCCGATTTCCATTGCGTGCATGCTGGCGCCGATGCCCCCACAATCCGATTCCGTGTGCCAAAAACCCGGGGCAATACAGGGAAAATCGGCGTAAATCGGAAATATTCGGGTAACACGTCAGGAAAACGCGAATCGGGCCCTTAGTAAATGACCCCCAGAGTGTGCAACACAATTCTGTTGAGTGTCGGTAATAAATGTGACGCACGTTCTAACGGTGCATCGGAACAACCCTTTATGTGCAGAAATTGGTGTTGCACTGGGCTAAGTCCAGCTGCAACGCAGAAGAGTCACAGACAGTTTATAAATATAATTGCAAGCACTTTGCATGTTCTTTCTAGTGCAAAGTCAGACAATGGTGCAAAGCCTTGAACAAATGTGGGTCTATGTGTCCCTTGCAGCTAGGTCCAAACCTTTTTGCTAGGGGCAATGGTAAACATCAAGGGGTAGCCTTATACTCCATGCCATATGCTATATATATCTTATAAGTTTACAATTTGTTTTCTTCTTATTCCACAAAATAACTAAAGATAGTAAATTCAATTCTATTTCTTCCTGAATTTCAATTACAATGACGTGTCAGCAGATGACATTTGTGGGATTGATTGAGCTCATGACACCTCTGATATGTCAATGTGATGTGTCTGCGTATACATTGTAAAGGTCAAGTTCTCCCTTAAAATATGAATGTAATGCAGATACAGAAGAGTGTAGCATTGGCCCCTGTTCACACTAGAGTCAACTTCAGTTATTAATAAATCCAGGAAAGGTGGCTCTGTTTTCAAATTTATATGGTGAACCCACAGACCCTGCAGATTTTATTAAGGTCATTTGGGGTTCTACTTTCCACTGCAGACTGTGCTACAGGGATGTCTGTGGATACATAAGATGTTGATGTGTAAACACCTTATAACTGGGGGGATATTAGGGGCCATGTATCTGTTATCACTTTACTTATAAATTCTAATATCGATTGTTGAATCCATTACACTTCTGCATTGTCATTAAGTGTCTCCATTTCTCAGGGCTGAAATGTGTTACTAATCTCTGGCTAATAAAAGCGAGGAAAGCTGAAAGTATTTCATAAATATTTAATCACTAAACAAGTTATTAACGCATTGCGGGATAATTAATAGACGATAGATGGCGGTAAATTTCTGATTCATTGTGCTAAGCAAATCAGAACAATTACTGTGTATAATATTAATCCCACAAGTCAACAATTACTGGAGTAATGACTATTAAGCCATAGATCGGGGACAACATACTATTTGCATTCAGATCTATAGCAAGCACCGGATTATTGTAATTAAATTTTACAGCTTACTTACATGCATCGGAGACAAGTTGTCTTTCCTTCTCTACATATGACCTGTCAGCTTGTCGAGATGCGACCACTATCAACAATTCTACGTGTTGCGCTACATGTTAAATCTGTTGTGGTCTGAGTTAAGACCATCCTACGAATACTACTGGTAGACAACAATGAATTGCACTGTGTGTCCTCCCCTCTGCTCTGAGTAACAGCTAAAGTAAGCTTCTGGTTGAATAGTACAGAAGTCAATTAGGCATCCACACCTGATCTTCCTTCTCTATAGAGCACTATAAGGCAGTTTCTGTACCTTATTGCTAAGAATACCAACACTCCCTCACATTGATCAGTCCATTTAGGAAGGGGATAAGCATCTATTATGGTAGACAAGCAAAATTGTTCCCCTTCCCCTCTGTAAAATTGTAGAAAAAACGTGGCAGAATCAAGCTCGATCCTTCATTAAAAATCATTATAAAGAAATCTAAGAGTTGACTGCTATGGATCTATATATGATTGGGCCAACCAGCAGTAAATAAAGCAGTAAAATAACCTCCAGTGAAAATACTCTACATATAAATACAGTATTTACCCGTAAATGTATATACCACAAATAAATATATACCCGCAATTAATGTAGCAAATTCATAAATACATCCCAGCAATGAATATACCAAAAACATAGATACCAATGACTATGCCGCACATATAAATGTTTATCGGCAATAAATATACCAAACACATATAGAGCGGGCACAGAAACTATTCAGACCCTTTTAAAGTTTTCACACTTTGTTTCATTGCAGCCAATTGGTAAGATCAAAAAAGTTCTTTTTATTGCTCATTTATGTACACTCTGCCCCCATCATGTATCAAAAAACAGAAATGTTTTATAAATCAGCAAAAATATATACAAGAAAAACTGAAATATCACATGGTCATAAGTATTCAGACCATTTGCTGTGACACTCACATTGAAAGGGGTTTGCCCATGAAAGAAAGTTATGTTTTCACAATAAAGATCATCTTTAACCCCTTAATTTACAATTTTATTGCTGCTATAACTCAGTGATGATCAGTGTAGGTGGGGACTCTTCTGTCTACACAGACACTTCATGATTCCTCTGTGCTATGAGATGCTGTGTGCTGACAATGGGGCACATTTACTTACAGGGTCACCGGAGTTCGCAGAAAGTGCATTGTCTGCCTTTAATGTGAATCGCCGCACAGGCGATTCACTAAGATCGTGCGTCTGCAATCATGAATGTGTTACTTCCCCGCTTAGGTGCGCCACAAAAAGGGTCGTGCGCGCCACAATCCCAGTGCACACACTTTTAGCCCCGAAAAAGGTGCACAGTCCAACTATTGTACGTGCGCGACCCTTAGAAAGTGAGCCCCAATGGGATTAGATTATGAGGGCACAGGGTTTAGCTACAATTTCATTTAGCTTCTGAATATTCACTAGTAACTGACACTTAGAAAAAAAGAGATGAGATAGATCAGAGATGAGAGATGAATGAGATTTATGAATATATCCTTGCCTTCCCTCTCCCCGACTAGAAAGATCTTATCTTGTATTTATATTTAACAATCTTGTCTTCGTGGGAATACCCCTTTAACTCACATGCTTTCCAATTGCTCCTAATCCTCCATGAGGTGGTCCATTTGTGTTTATTTAAACTAATTGGAATTAATTAAGAAAGGTACATACCTGTCTATATAAGACTACATAGCTCATAGCAGTACTTGCCGGAGCACATGAGAATCATAAGGTCTAAGGAACTCCCCAAGGAGCTCAGAGACAGAATTGTGGAAAGGCACAGATCTGCCCAAAGTTACAAAAGAATTTCTGCAGCACAGGGTTCCTAAGAGCACAATGGCCTCCATAATCCATAAATGGAAGAAGTTTGGAATGACCACAACTATTCCCCTATCTGTCAAATACTAAGTTTTCATTGCACTACATTATGGGACTAGGTAGTTCCACCAACTGGCCGTCCAGCCAAACTAAGCAATTGTTGAAGAAGAGCCTGGTGAGAGATAAAGAAGAACCACAGGATCACTGTGGCTGAGCTCCAGAGATGCAGTAGGGAGATGGGAGAAAGGTCCACAAAGTCAACTATCAATGTAGCCCCCTACCAGTCGGGACTTTATGTCAGAGTGCTTACAGACATAAGATTGAACAAGATTTTACATTTTGGTGTTAATTCAAAGATATGTGTGGAGAAAACCAGGCGCTGCTCATCACCTGCGAAATACAACCCCAACAGTGACAAATGGTGGTGGAAGCATCATGCTATGGGGGCAGGGACAGGATGGCTGGTTGCAATTGAATGAAAGATAAATGCAGCTAAGTACAGAGATATTATAGATGAAAACCTCTTGCAGAGTGCTCTGGACCTCAGACTAGGCTGAAGGTTCCCCTTCCAACAAGACAGTGACCCTAAGCCCACAGCTAAAATAACAGAGCAGAGGCTTCAGAACAACTCTGTGACCATTCCTGACTGACCCAGCCAGAGCCCTGACCTAAACCCAATTGAGCATCTCTGGAGGGATTTGAAAATAGCGTCCACCAACATTCACCATCTAACCTGAGGAAACTGGAGAGGACCTGCAAGGAGGAGGCAGAGGATCCCCAAATCCAGGTGTGGAAAACTTGTTGCACTTCAGTTCAGCTCAATACATGCCTCCAGTATGGAGGTAGCCCAGCACATGCCTTCAGTGTATAGATAGCCCAGCACATACCTCCAGTATGAAGGTACCGCAACACATGCCTCCAGTATATAGAGGTATCCCAGCACATGCTCCCAGTACATAGGTAGCCTAGGACATGCACCAAGTATCTAGATAGCCCAGCACATGCCTCCAGGATGAAGGTACCCCAGAACATGCCTCCAGTATGGAGGTAGCCCAGCACATGTGCAACATCCCCCACCGGGGCCTAGCCTTTTCTCGGGGCCTGGAGTCAGCCAGGGCCCGCAGTACCTGAGTGGCTGGCGGTTGCGGCCTAGGCACGCTAGTGTCACGGTGCTTGGTACGGGAAACCAGAGGGCTGTCCCACAGCCTGGCAGGTCTCCAGCAGGGTGGTGTTGGCAAGAAATGATGAGGGAGAGGCTGCTATAGCGGTTCTCCCTGGGGCAACCCTTTGGTGTCTAGAGTATGAGTCTCTGGGTGGTGGACAGGGTGCCCGTGATGGTGACAGCCGTAGTAGCAGGGACCAGACGGAGGCAGACGTTGAACAAAAACAACTTACAGTTCTTTATTGGAACCGACAAGAACCGCAGCAACGTGCCTTAACAGAATGGTGGATTGCTGAGATGCAGTTGGAGGGAGCCACAGGATGTAGATCATCAGCCTGGATGCAATGGCAGGCTGGGCGGTAGCTGTGTCCTAGTAGGATGCTTCAGCTTTATCCTGGATTGGTTCAGGTATCACCCTTGAAGGTAGGATGATACCCCTTTCCTCACTACTAGCTATTAGCTCCACTCTTCAGGCAGGGAGCTGGGCTCACCTGCTCGTGGTCTGGTGTGCTAGCTGCACTCTAGAAGTGTTCTCTAGAACTTTCCTGTCCAGGGGTTTTGTTACTCCCACTGGTCAGGTGGTGGCTACTCCTCCAATTACCTCTCAGCTCACAGACACAGAGTGTAACACATGTGATTGGATGACACATCTTACATCACATCAAAGAATTAACTCCTGCCTTACCAGGCAGGATCTACCACTGCAATGCCCATCTATGTGAGGTATTTGTTATGTAGTGACCTGCTGTGGGGTTGATCAGACCCTTCACAGGCTGCAAGCTACATGGTGGGACGTATTCGCAACCACTCCTCTGCCTTGCATCGGCGAGGATGTTGCACATGCCTTCAGTGTATAGATAGCCCAGCACATACCTCCAGTATGAAGGTAGCCAGGCGCAAGCCTCCACTATGGAGGTAGCCCAGCACATGCCTTAAGTGTGTAGAAAGCCGAGCACATACTTCCAGTATGAAGGTAGCCCAGCACATGCCTCCAGTATGAAGGTACCGCATCACATGCCTCCAGTATATAGGTATCCCAGCACATGCTCCCAGTACATAGGTACCCCAGCACACGCCACCATCATATAGTTATCCCAGCACATTCCCCACAGTATATACGTAGCTCAGCACGTCCCCAGTATATTGGTAGCCCAGCTCATGCCTCCAGTATGGAGGTAGCCAGCACATGAACCAAGTATTCAGGTATCCCAGCACATGCCCCCAGTCTATGGTTAACCCAGTAAATGCCCCCGTCATATAGGTATCCCAGCACACTCTCCACAGTATATAGGTAGCCCAGAACATGCCTCCAGGATAGAGGTAGCCCAGCACATGTCTTCAGTGTATAGATAGCCCAGCACATGCCTCCAGTATGAAGGTAGCCCAGCACATGCCTCCAGTATGTAAACATAAGCATAGTGTAGAGTGACCATATAAACTGAAATCACTCCTAAAATACCATCTGTTTTCATCTATTTGGTAAAAAAATATCATTTGACAATTACAATTTGTTTAATGTTCTGAGAGCTTATAACGCAATATCCATATGCTGCATGGAAATATCAAAGTAACAGAAAGATCTATTGATTTTAGACCTGAGGGTTTAATCCATTGCACAGGATATAGAAATGTCACCTGTACATTCACATCAAAATCTCGCTTCTTATTGATTGGGACGTCAAATTCTTTCATTTTGTAATTATTACTAATTCTAATTCTTCCCTCCAAGCATATCACCTCTCACATTGGCTGAATATTGACAAGAATTTTAATCAAAGCATAAATCTGTAGATGATATAGAGACATATTGGTTGCCTTCTACTTTTCAGCTCCCAAATCCTCCATAAGTACAAGCAGCATTGTATAGGGCCATGGCAGAATTGATTGGGCCCCACAGCAAATGTTTGTCTGGGGCCCCAGGTAGTGTTCCAATATACTGGGCGCAATAGTAGTGGATAATTACCTCTGAGGAGGGGCAAACACCAGCAGCAGGCAGTGATTTTCTGCTGATGTTGTTCGGGTTGTCTCCTTAGTGACCATATTTGGACAGTTACATCATTGGGGCTCATCCACAATGTATGTTAAGTGGAAAGCTGGAGATGTAGACCATACAGTGGTATCCGCCCCTTATAGGCTATTGTGGCCTCCGCTGAATGTGTATACTTTATCACCAGCTGGATGAAATATGTTTTCCCCTGCAGTCGGAGTCTACTACACTAGTCCATCCTATGTTTCCTGCTGCATGCTGTCACAGTTACTCTGCGATCCTCGGTACGGATTGAGGGTGTACCCCTGCCTGCTGCCGCGGTCCCCGCTCCCCCAGCTCTCACTTACCTCTCCTGGCTCCGGCCTGCACTCTTGCTCCCAGCTTGTAGGTCGCATGCTTCTTCCATGCAGTCACGTGCTCCTGCCACTAGAGGGGGTGAGCGCAGACTTCTCCCAGCCTTAAAGGGCCAGCGTCCTCCTTATTGGCTCTGGCATTCCTGGCTCGGCTTTATAACCTGGCGACTCCCAGCATCCCCTGCCGGATCTTCAGGTCATTCTACTGGAGTGAAAGCCTTCCTGAGTGTTTCCATACGCCTCCGTGTTCCTGTGGTGATTCCCGTGTTCCTGTGGTGATTCCCTGTTCCTGTGGCGGTCCTGCAATCCTGTGGCGGTCCTGCAATCCTGTGGTGGTCCTGCAATCCTGTGGCGGTCCTGCAATCCTATGGCGGTCCAGTATCCTAGTGGTCTTCAGAGGTCCTGCGAGCCGTCCTTCAGAGAGCCTGCCTGCCTTCCCGAGGTCCTGCATGCCTTCCCGTGGTCCCGTGTTCCTACACTTGGGCTGCCGAAGCGCGGGCCTAGTCTCACCGCGGAGCAGACCAGGTGTGTCCCAGATGTTCTGTGTGTGTGTCCCGTGTTCCTGTGGCGGTCTGCATTCCTGTGGTGGTACTGCCACTCCTGTGCAGGTCCTGCATTCCTTGGTGTCTCATTCCTGTGGCGGTCCTGCATTCCTGTGGCACTCCGGAAATCCTGTGGCGGTCCAGTATCCTAGTGGTCTTCAGAGGTCCTGTCAGCCATCCTTCAGAGGTCCTGTCTGCCATCCCGAGGTCCTGCCTGCCTTCCCGTGGTCCCCGTGTCCCTACCTTGGCTGCCGCCGCGGGCCTAGGAGCAAACTGGTGACTCCCGCCGCAGCAAGACCATCCCGCTTTGCGGCAGGCTCTGGCGAAGACCAGGAGTTCACTTAGACTCCGCTCCCGGGTGCGGCTAAGGTTGTTATCTCCCGCGGTGGTCCAGGGAGTCCACTTACTTAGTCCTAAGGGACTAATGCCCATGATACTAAGCTGTGTAAAGTAATAAATACTGAGGTCGATAGTTTAGCATTACAGAGGGATTTGTGGAAGCTTGAGGGATGGGCAGAGAAATGGTTGATGAGGTTTAATGTAGATAAATGTAAAGTTATGCACTTGGGCCATGGAAACAAAAAGTATAATTATGTTCTAAACGGTCAATTACTTAGTAAAACTGAAGCTGAAAAGGACTTGGGCGTATTGGTGGATGGTAAACTTAATTTTAGTGACCAGAGCCAGGCGGCTGCTGCTAAAGCAAATAAAATAATGGGATGTATCAAGAGAGGAATAGATTCTCATGATAAAGACATAGTTCTGCCCTTATACAAATCTCTGGTCAGACCACACATGGAATATTGTGTACAGTTTTGGGCACCAGTATATAAAAAGGATATAGTAGAGCTGGAACGGGTGCAGAGGAGAGCAACCAGGATTATTAGGGGAATGGGGGGACTAGAATACAATGACAGATTACAAAATTTGGGATTATTCAGTTTAGAAAAAAGACGACTGAGGGGAGACCTCATTACAATGTACAAATACCTGAACGGACAGTACAAGGATCTCTCCAAAGATCTTTTTATACCTAGGCCTGTGACCAGAACAAGGGGGCATCCTCTACGCCTAGAGGAGAGGCGATTCTACCATCACCATAGACAAAGGTTCTTTACTGTAAGAGCAGTGAGACTATGGAACTCTCTGCCGCAGGAGGTTGTTATGGCGGACTCTATGTACATGTTCAAGAGAGGCCTGGATGACTTTCTGGAGAGAAAAAATATCACAGGTTATGTGGATAAAACATTTATTTAATTCTTGAAGGTTGGACTTGATGGACTTGCGTCTCCTTCCAGCCTTATATACTATGATACTATGATAGACTGTGACACATGCGATGTATACAGAGCAAATATAGTCAAAAAGAATACTTCCGTTTGCCAGTATATATCCAAAAACAACTGTATACACCTGTTGTATGCCGAGTGTGTCCAAAAAACAACATGTGAACAGAGATTAATTCATATCCACCTATCTCTTAGTGAATATGAGTGATATTCAGGCCATATTCACATGTTGCGCTTGAATTGCGTCTTTCATTTCATTTCAAGCACATTTGGAGTAACAGTGTTTAGCCCTACAAACACGTGTTCAGGAAGAAGAAACATGTGTTAACTTGAGGGGGTGCAGAAGGTGCGGTCATAACCGGGCCCAAGAGGCTTAGAGGGCCCGTAAAATGTTACTTTCCCATATGAGGAGAGTATTATAAACCATAGATTATCTTAGGGTGCCTGGTACAGACTTTGCACTGGGGCTCATCAACTTCAAGTTACGCCACTGTGTGTTAGGCCGCAAAACAACAGCAAAGCATGAGTTGCTACTTCCTGACTGCAAATATTTAGCAGTAAACGCATATCCATTCAGAGAGAAGCTACTTCCGACATTCTTGAAATGTGGGTACACGTCTTTACATATCCACATGCTTTTGCAGCATTCGATGTAGACAGATGGGGGGAGGTGGAAGGATTAACTGATTCTGGATGGGTTACAGAGTCTTCTGTGATATTGCTGCTTTCTCCCCCTCCTCTGACTGCAGCATAGGTCTGTAATATAACTACACAGGAGGGAGGGGGAGGCTCTCACTGCAGCCGAGTGCAGCACACAGGCACAGGAAGCTGCTATGTGGGAGGGGCTAGCAGTCTACACGGAGTCTATAGCTTCAGGACTGCTCTGGAAAAAGGAGGAACTGTGCAGATATCCAGCAACAGATAATACGTGTGAGTTAAAGGCAGGGGCATAACTAGGAGAGGCTGGGCCCCCCTTCGTCAGTCAGCCTTCTTATTCCTGGGGGATTGAAGGCATATCTCTGTCCCAGTAACTACAGACCTACCCTGTTTCCCCTAAAATAGGACATCCCCCGAAAATAAGACCTAGTACAATTTTGTTCAATCTTAGAAATATAAGGCCTCCCCTGAAAATAAGACCTAGCGGCCGCCATTGCAGCAGACCCCCATGTCATACACGTCAGTCTTCCGTAGATTGTGTAGATGCTGCACAGACGTTCAACCGGTGACGTGGCGGAAGAAATTCACAGAATAAATCACTGAACTGTTGCAGGACAAATACGCTACAAGCTGCTACTGGACATGGAGGCTCATTAAAGGAAAGTTCTATTGCAAACACGCGAGTTGGGGCCAAAAATTCCAATAGTTCAGAGTTTGGAGAGTAATAAGGATGTAAGAAGTTTATTTTTTTTTTTCAACCAATAAATGTAAATGTCTTGTACATGGAAAAAAAAGAAATTCCCTGAAAATAAGACCTCGTGCCATCTATTACGGAGCAACAATAATACCACAAGACAACTGTCTTATTTTCGGGGGGGGAAACAGGGTGGATAAATCAGACAGGGAAAGGAAGCTAGAAATGAAAGATTCCTAGTCCTGCGACTCAGCTCTATACTGTGGAGGATGTGCACTGTTATATACATATTATGATGTACAGTGTGCAGCCTAATATGTATATAATGGTACACATTCACTATTCTTAGTGTCTCAGGTCGGATGCCAGGGCCTCATGACATGCGTGCCCCCTGTTACTGTGACTTCTATGGCTGCTACTACTGTAGTTACTCCCCTGGTTAGAGGGAGGCTGCAAGTAGGGGCTCTGCTTGAACCCAAGTACTGTGCGATTCGCGATTCACTAAGATCCTGCGTCCGATATCCTGCATGTGTTTCTTCCCCGCTCAGGTCCGCCGGAGTTCATCTTCTTCTTAGTGGTGCATGTAAGTGCTTGATCTTGCAACACAATTTAAAAGTTAAATCCCGCTCTCAGTCCGAATCAGTCGGATCGTCCGACGGCCCACCCCCCAATTTCAGTTGCATGAAAGCCACCGCAGCTGCACCACAATCCCATCACGTGCGACACACTCCCCGGTTAAATACCTGTCCCAGCGGCGCAAATCCCGAAAACGTCAGAAAAACCAACAAAAGTACGGCCGCAGACCCTTAGTAAATGAGCCCCACTGGGTCTCTTTACTGCCCGAAAAGAAACCTTATTGGCACTTGGTCATGTGACATGTAAGAATTCTTTATCGTCTTAGACAGTTTAAGGGATTTTTTCAGCTCCATTCTTTGTGTAGTGGTCGAGACTTGGAACTGAAGTGACAGAAGCTGCTGCTACATGGAGAACAAAGCAGAACTTCCTGATCCGACTTCTGTGTGTTGAGATGAGCCTATCCTGTAGATGGGTTATCAATCTCATTATCAAGGAAAATCCCTTTTATGTAAGCATCTCGGGTGGTCCCATGTGGTAGACAACTTAATTCCCACATCCCTGGTGGTCTGATGCAGAGATAATTACCATTGCCTTCACCTTATTGGCACAGCAACATTTACCGGCAGGAACGGGAACTGATTGGGTGTCAGACCTACATGTTACAGATTCTTCAGGATTTTTATCCTTTTCCTAAAAACGCATAACAGAAAAACTTATCACCAAAGTTTTTAATAAGTCATTAATATTACTAACTAGAAGGAAATGTATATACGTTCTCAGATTGTAATATAGAATATAAAGCCAAGGATAATATGACTTTAACATAATATGTAATTCCAAGCATTGTACAGAGATCTTTTCTTTGTCGACCAAGTTCATATAAACCTGTCAGATACCTATATGATGTTTGCCTTTTATACTGTTACTTTCCATTGTTCTTATCCTTTGAATGTCCTAGCAGGTCATATTTTATTATCTACATTCATTGTCGGTCCTCCAGCAGAGCTCAAGATGATTCTAAAAATTTGAGATTCATGGCTATAGGGCTCCTGCGGTCTCCCCTGTCCTGTCTTGACTGTAGGATCTTCACAATGAAGCTTCATGATGCAGAAAAAAATTGAACATTATATTCAGTCCTAATAACAGTGGGGCATCACCTGATGAACATATAAAGGAAGCCAAACAAGTTACTGTAGAGCCGGCACACAAATGGAAAATGTCACACTGGTTTATCCAAGATACAGAGCGGAGATGGTCTGATTCTTATTTTGTTTTAGAAGTGTAACTTCCTAGATGATAAAATGAGCTGACAATGGACTGAAAGTGGAAACTCTTCCTTGCAATGCCATATATTTAGAAAAAGTGGTTTCATACCCCTTGAATTTTTCCTTTTCTTAAAAACATTGTAGCCACAAACGTACTTGTAATTTATCGATTTTTATGTGATAGGGCATCAAAAAATATCAGGCATTTGAGAAAATGATAAATGCTTTTCTAAATTGCATTTTAAAAACCCAAATGTATAAGTAGCGTGTAAATGTATTTAGCCCCATGCACTCTGATACTTCTAAATAGAATCTGATGACAGCTACAACAGCTAATGCGCAGGAGGGGGACAGGAACACCCCATGCCGGCCCACTCCACCGCCTGGCATAGCCACTTCACATCCTTCCATGCCCACTTGATGTGAATGTGTCATAAAGGGGAAACATTGATAAATAATGGCTTGTAATTAGAGATGAGCGAACATGCTCGTCCGAGCTTGATGCTCGTTCGAGCATTAGCGTACTCGAAACTGCTCGTTGCTCGGACGAATACTTCGCCCGCTCGAGAAAATAGCAGCTCCCGCCGTTTTGCTTTTTGGCGGCCAGAAACAGAGCCAATCACAAGCCAGGAGACTCTGCACTCCACCCAGCATGACGTGGTACCCTTACACGTCGATAGCAGTGGTTGGCTGGCCAGATCAGGTGACCCTGGGATAGACTAGCCGCTGCCCGCGCTGCTCGGATCATTCTGTGTCTGGATGCCGCTAGGGAGAGAGCTGCTGCTGGTCAGGGAAAGCGTTAGGGTGTTCTATTAGCTTACTGTTAGGCAGGAGTGATTCTCCAAGAACCCAACAGCCCTTCTTAGGGCTACAATAACGTTCTACTTTTTTTTTTTTTTATTTGCATCTAGTACCATTTTGTGAGGAATTTATCCTATTTACAAGCACGCCGAGCCTGTAGCTGCCAATGTCCCACTTCCTTCCCCAATCGGGTATCTAGGTCATCCTTCCGCAATGCTACAATAGCAGTGGACTGGATTCTAATTTCAGGTGAGCCAGTTAACTTTGAGGATCAGCACAGATGGTTCAGTGGCGAACGCCATATCAGCCTCACCATCCCCCCCCGCTGGCTGTTCCGTTGACAAACTCTAGCTCAGCATGAAGTCGGAAGCTTTGCGCTCGTAACAGAGAGACGGGGGAAGAAGTTCCCTTGTTATGCCCAGCACCCTCAGCGGTCTGTTTCTCAGCGCATGATGGAGAGGGGAGGTGGTATAGAGTGAGGATGAATGAGGAGGAGAGATGTTGCAGAACAAAGGGGCCATTGTTGAGAGGTCACTCACTGTTCAGCGTTAGGTTGCAGGAAGAAGACGGGGTTGGAGGATTGGAGGAGGAGGAAATGGACAGTCAGGCCAGTGATGGGAGTGTAATTCTATACGCTTGGTACTCTGGTCGCATAGCAGATTTCATGCTAGCTGCCTATCCCGTGGACCCTCGCGTTCAAAAGATTTATTCTCAGCACCGATTACTGGTGTTTCACTCCTGGACCCACGGTACAAGCAAAATCTTTCCACTCTCATCCCTGCAAGGACAGGAAGTGTGAGAATGCGAATACCAGCACCCTGGCACAAGCTGAAACGTTTATTTCCTTCTGACAGCGCTAGCGGCAGCGTTGGGTTATCTGCGGGCCAAGTAGCTGATGGGAGTAGGCGAGCATGGCAGCTTGTCAAGACACTGGCAATGGTACGCTTTACAGGCTTTTGCCAGCTTTATTGTCACAACCAGCAAGACACACTAGTCACTTGTCCCCATCTCGGCAGAGTAGGGCTGATCTTTACAGAAAATTGTAGGGAGTAACGTAGCTGACCATAAACTCTTCCTAACATGATCACCAGCTCGCCTACAAACTACTGGGGTTTTCAAAGCTGGAATGTGGCGAACACTGGCGCTGACGCCTTGGAGGTTCTTTGCCTGCCCTTAATAGCCGCTAGACGCTTTCCGAGCTTGGTTGTTCAGTTGAGCTGTGGTGGCATCATTCACGATAAGCGTACACGCCTGTCGACGTGACAGTGCTGGACATGCTGCACGCTTGATTAAGATGAAATATAAGCCTGGATTTCAATATAATTCCAATATCCACCAGGTGAAGGAAGCTCAACTGACTAATTGATCCACTCTCCCTCCTCACTCATTTTCCTCCTTCTCCTCCTCTTTGTAAAGCCAAAGCAGAGGAAACTGGCTATTTTTTGACAGGGCCCATGCTCGTACTCATAGTAAATTTTAGATTTAATTTTCTGGAAGGGCCCCTACCTACCCGAAAATCCTCTGTTGTCAAAAAATAAAAACACTTTTTTTTGGGAGTTCCACTACCGTCACTCATCTATTAATTTTTCTTCTGGAGGACCACCTACCCCCGGTGCCTCTGCTGTTTTAAAAAACCATTTTTGTTTGGTAGTGCCCATAAGGCACTCATCTATTCAATTTTTCTCTGGGGGCCACCTACCCTGCTCCCCCTGGTTTGAAATTTTTTTGACTTCCCCATACAGTCACCTCACATCTATTTTTTTTTTCCTTTAACTGGAGGGGGGCCCACCCAACATAGACAGTCACCATGCTCGTAGCTGTCCTCGGAGGGTGGGGGGGGCCTCACATCCTCTTTGTTTGTAAAACCAATAGTTTTGTAGCCTAGTAAAAGGGAGTCAAGAGGTACGGTACCGAGCGCAAATGCATTCACGTCTAGCTCGCGAATGCCAGAACGTAGTTGTCCTTTAAGAAAGAGGCGAGCAACAGGTTCCTCCGCTAACGACTTACCCTACAACGAAGACATCATGGAAGCAAAGCAGCAAGGGAGAAGCCGCTCAGCAAATGGATGCGTCACGGAAGTAGAAGGGGAACAAAAAAACACCTAGGGGGTTGGGTTCGAAAAAAACAGGAACCGAGCGGGTTAGGAGAAAAAACGGATGGGGCGTGGCTCCCAATTTCTTCGCCCGTAGACTAAGAGAGGGGATACAGGGTGGGGGAAAGAAAAGGATGGCATGGAGGAAAAGGGGGTGGGGAGAGAGGGTGGGAAGGAAGAGGGGTAAGGAGAGGGGAGAGGGGGAAGTCACCTGCGGGCAGGACGAATCAATAGGGAGGATTAAGCAAGGGACAACGGTTGGCCGGCGAGCGCAAGAAATGAAGTCAAGCAAGCAGGTGGAAGCCACAAAGCAAGAGGACCGGGGAGAGCGGAAAGGGGGGGAAGAGGGACGAAATGCATAGAAAGTAGAGGAAGAAGAGGAACAGCGCCAGCCCCCGAACAGGAGAGAAACGAAGGCAATCTTTCCCTGCAAGAGAGCTCGGAAAAGAAATACAACTATTGGGAACCTACAAAATAGGAAGTGGTCGCCTCCTTCTATGGTTGTCCCGCTTTTACTCAACGTGGTGTGTCCAGGCAGAAATTTGGGTTGTTTTCATGGTATTCCACATCAAAGAAGAGTTGTTACTTTTTGTTCGGCACCGCTGGCTGTGTTATCCACAAAATAGACTGGCAAACTTTTATATCACTTACCAAATTATTTTATCCATTCCAGCGCTTCTTGCGCATTATGGTTTACATACATTCCCCTCACCCCCACACCCGTCCCCGTCATCCCTCAGCACTTATAAGACGCTACTTACACACTTGATCTTATACAAAGGGTTCTTAGAAGTGCTGTTTGGGTGAGTGCCTAGAACATGGGCTTGGATTGGCGAAAGCCTCTCGCCTGGTCGCGGATCTCGCCAGCTCCATGCGCATCAGGCCCTCTTCTTTCTACTTTGTTGCGCATCTACTTCTATACATCCCACTCCCCTCACCTTGTACCCGTCAAGCAAGCGCGCTCCCTGATCCGCCCACTTAGATAATACCCCGCCTACCTAGTATACACTTAACTTGTTGCAGGCTTGGACCGAGTCTGACCCTGGGGCTTGTCATTATCTGCCGACGTCAGAAAGATTTTCGGGTCCTACCCTCGGTCCATGTCTCAAAGAATTCCTACTATCAAACCGCGTCCTCCCAACCCTCCTCCTCTCCCCACTCCCTCCGTCACTCCTCCCAACTTCCATCACGGGGCAGGGCGCCATCCAGGGCGATGTAGCTGCTAGGCACACAGCAGTTTGCCGTCGCTAAGCGAGTACAGACAGCGTGGCTCAACTGCTGAGCCTAGGCGATAAAAGGCACCCGACCAAGAAGGACTATTACAGGCATTCACAACTTGTTAACTTTTTGTCCGCCACCGCTGCTGTGTAATCCACAAAATATACTTGCAAACTTTTATCATTTACCATTTATTTCAGCGCTTCTTGCGCATACTGTCTACATTCCCCTCACCCCGGCATTAATCCGTAAAACTTATAAGAAACGCTACTTGACACTATGATCTTATACAAAAGGTTCTTAGAAGTGCTGTTTGGGGGTAAGCCTATAGACGTGGCTTGGATTGGCGAAAGCTCGCCTGGCAGCGGAGCGCCAGCATCCATCCAAGATCCCTAACATAGTTTTTAAACTGCAGCATGCAGCGAAACCTTTTAATTCTACTACTAGTTCCCTGCCTCCAGACTGGTCCCCTTATCAAACGACTTTGTCATGGTAGAATTTTGGGTTTTTTTAATGGCTTCCATGTTAACTTTGTCGCCCAGCACCACGCCAGCGCTGCTGTTAATCCACAAATCTACTTGCAAACTTTTATCATGTACCAATATTATTGAGCGCTCTTCTTTTTCTTGCTCACCTTCCTTTGGTTCCTCTCTGCCACCCATTTGTTTGAAGCCTGATTCCGTTAGGTATGTCGCCATGCCACTCTCTGCCCCCTGCTGGTGCCCGCTGCCAATGTCTGCATGCGTCCCCTATATTTTCAGGTCATTATTGGCCATGTTTTAGATGCTCTCCTATCTTCATTCGTCACTTGACTCCTCTCAGTCTGTCATGGCAATGCTGTTGCCCATAACTTTTGGCTAATGGTGCATTATGCGCCTCCAGGCTCCATAGCTACTGCGCCCCGCTGTTTTCCTCCATTTCCGTGGTGTTTCCATTCCTTTTCTGCTTCAGTACCCAGCTGTGTTTTTGGCCAACTCTTGCCCTGTGCAGAGCCTTGGTCCCCTTGTAAGAATGCCGAGTTCTATCTCCTTGACTTCAATGGCGGTTTCGTTTATTCGAGACTAGCCTCGAGCATCGGGAAAAGTTCGTCTCATATTAGCAGGGGACTTGCTACCGTTGTGTTTAGCTCTTAGTGGCACACAATCCACCTCAAACACCAAAGTGGGAAAATTTAGTAGGGTTGGATTTCAATTAGGCACAGTCTGCCATTTTTCCTTTTTTTATTTAGTTTTAGTTTTTTAATAACTCAGCGTCATCTCATCTGGCATGTAGTGTGCTTCTACTTGGCTAGAAAAATAGCATAGGAGAATCCAAACGGCTTACGCCTCGCAGTTAGATTTATAATTGATTTCTGTTGATCTGCTGGTGGCTTGTACTTGCTGCAGTGCATATACTAGCCAATGTGAGCAATTGTAGTGAGACTTGCGACCGCTGTGTTTTGCCGCTTCTTAGTGACGCACATATCAATTGCAAAGACCGAAAGTGGGAAAAATTAGTAGGTGGTGGATTTCAATTAGGCACAGTCTGCCAATTTGTCCTTTTATTTTACGTTTATTTGTTAAAAATCAGCGGTATCTCATCTGGCATAGTAGTGTGTGCTTTCATACTTGGCTAGAAAATAGCATAGGAGAATCCAAACGGCTTACTTACGCCTACAGTAGCGTTATATATTTGATTTCTGGTGATCTGCTGGTGGCTTTGTACTTGACTGCAGTGCATCTACTAGCCAATGTGAGCAATTTGTAGTGAGACGTGCGGACCGCTGTGTTTGCGTTGTGACAAGCACATATCATTGCAAAGACGAAGTGGGAAAATTTAGTAGGGGTTGGATTTCATTTAGCACGTCTGCCATTTTTCCTTTTTTTTTACGTTTTATGTTTGTTTAATAACTCAGTGTCATCTCATCTGGCATAGTAGTGTGTTTTCATACTTGGCTAGAAAATTAGCCATAGGAGAATCCAAACGGGCTAATTACGCTACAGTAGCGTTAGATATTTGATTTCTGGTGATCTTGTGGTGGCTTGTACTGCTGCAGTGCAAACTACTAGCCAATTGATGGCGCATTGGTAGTGAGACTTGTCGACCGCTGTGTTTGTGCGCTTAGTGACGCACATATCATTGCAAAGACCGAAGTGGGAAAATTTAGTAGGGGTTGGATTTCAATTAGGCACAGTCTGCCATTTTCCTTTTTAGTTTTTACGTTTGTATTTGTTAATAAATCAGTGTCATCTCATCTGGCATAGTAAGTGGCTTTCATACTTGGCTAGAAAATAGCCATAGGAGAATCCAAACGCTACGCCTACAGTAGCGTTACTATTTGATTTCTGGTTGATTGTGGTGGCTTGTACATTGCTGCAGTGCATCTATAGCCATTGTGAGCAATTTGTAGTGAGACTTGCGACCGCGTGTTTTGCGCTTAGTGACGCAATATCCATTGCAAAGACCGAGAGTGGGAAAATTTAGTAGGGGGTGGATTTCATTAGGCACAGTCTGCCATTTGTCCTTTTTTATTTACGTTTATTTGTTTAATAACTCAGTGTCATCTCATCTGGCATAGTAGTGTGCTTTCATACTTGGCTAGAAAAATAGCCACTAGCAATAGGATAGCCATGAGTTGGTTTTAAAAACTCAAAAACACAAAAAAAAAAAAAAAACACAAAAAAAAAAGCTTAAAAAAAAATAAAGCTAACAAACTCTCAATTAAATGTTTAACGCCGAGGGCAGGGGTAGAGGACGAGGGCGGGGAGTGGGCGACCAAACTAAGGCAGAGGGTCAGAGGCCGTGGTTCCTGGCGGGGTGAGACACACCACCTGTATGACGGGAGCAGGGGAACGCCGCAGAGATTACACTCTAGGTTCATGTCTGAAGTTACTGGGAGCTCGTGGTAGAGCACTGTTGAGGCGACAGACAGTGCGAACAGGTGATGTCGTGGATGCTGACAATGCTTCGAGCAATTTGTCCAACCAGTCAGTCTTCACGCAGTCCACCCATGTCACCGAAATCGCCACTCCTCCAGCTCCTGCACCTCAAGCCTCCTTCCCCCTCCAGTCTGCCCCCCTCAGGAAAATTGGCATTTGACACGGCCCATACTCTGAGGAATGTTTCTGGACCCTTCCCACAGTCACAAACCACTTGTCCGGTTGCTGCTGAGCAATTTTCCGATGCCCAGGTTTTCCACCAGTAACAGTCTGTTGGTGATGATGACCTTCTTGACGTAGTGGAACGTGTGTAAAGAGGGTGTCCGACGATGAGGAGACCGGTTGTCAGGACAGTGGGGAAGTGGTGTCAGGGGCAGGAAGTCTCGAGGGGGGAGCAGACTGAGGATCGGAGGATGATTGAGGGTGACGACCCAAGTGGGTTGATGGGCGGGTGAACACAGTGCTCTGAGACGGAGGAGAGTCCTGACCAGAACAGGTTGGGAAGAGGCAGTGGTGGGGCCAGACGGAGAGGGCAGGGCCAGAGGCTGGTTGCATCAGCCGCCAAATGTGTCAACTAGTGAAGCTCCCGTGGCGAGGGCTCTTGCGGCGAGGGCCTAGATCTCAGAAGTCTGGAGGTTCTTTAAGGAGGAAACACACGGATGACCGACGGACTGGTGGTGTGCAACATTTGCCAAACCAGGCTCAGAAGTGGTTCCACACTACTAGCTTAATACCACCAGCATGCGCAGGCATATGAATGCTAAACACCCCACTCTAAGTGGCAAACAAGCCGTTCACCTCCGGCCGTGCACACCACTGCTCCTTCCCCTGTGTCAGCTGATAGTCAACCCCCGGCCCAGGATCCTGCAACAAAAAACACCATCGTCGCCTCCACGATCCTCCCAAGCATCCACCAGCGTTTCAGCTCTCCATTACCCAGACGCTGGAGCGGAAACGCAAATATGTCAACCACACCAGCACGCCCAAGCCCTTAATGTGCACATCTCCAGATTGCTTAGCTGGAGTTGCTGCCATATAGGCTAGTAGAGACCGAGGCCTTTCGCAACCTCATGGCGGCGGCCCCCACCTCGGTATTCGGTCCCCAGCCGCCATACTTTTCCCGATGTGCGTCCCAGCCTGCACCAGGACGGGGATAGAGTCTCGAATAACGAGTACCCGAGCATTTTAGTGCTCGCTCATCTCTACTTGTAATCCTTAATCATAAATCACCCCTAGTGAGCTCAATTGCCTTTAGAAGTCACCAAATGAGTCCATCTGTATTTCCAGCTATTTTTGATGGTCTCAAGTGGCCCAAGGTTACTACCAAGGAGCTCAGGTGGAAGAATATGTCCACAGAACAACTATACAGTTACAGTTTTTTTGGACAATATGGAAGAAGAAAGCAAGTCATGTGCTATGGAAAGCCCCCACTGCACATCACCCTGATTACTTATTCCCCCATGTGTAATAAGGTGGTGGCGCCATTATGCGGTGCGGCTTCTTTGCTTTGCCAGGGACTGAGAGTCTGGTCAAAGTTGATGGAGAGATGAACGGAGGTAAAAACAGGCCAATACTGGAGAAAAATATGTTGGAAGCTGCAAAATGTTTTATTTAGCATATTTTAGCACATTTAGCACATTTAGCAAATGTTTTATTTAGCATATTCATCAACCCAGACCAAACTTGTAAGAGAGAATAGTTTTATACATGTATATCCTAGTACTGTACCTGTATCAGCTCTATATGTTCAAGACATGTTTTTACTCATTGACAGACAGAAGGGACCTTCACAATGCTAAGGACATTAAAGGGGTTGTCTGAGAGTTTAGAAAAAATTAAAGGTGGCCTTAGGGAGGAGGGACTGTAAAAAAAATAAACTTATACTTACCTCCTCCGGCACTCCCGTTGTCCTGCACTGCCGCCTGTCAGTGCCGTGCCCCTGTTTGTTTACAGAGGCAAGCACTATCTGCTCTGACAACCTCAGCCCGCCTGGCAGACCACCTACCCCTCCCCCCCCCCCCCCTTCAATACTAATTGAAACTAATACTGTATCAGGCGTGGGAACTGGGGACGGGTGGGAGTGCTAGGTGAGTGGAAGTTGTTGGAGCGGAGCTTGCCAGCCTCTGTAAACAAACAGGGGCATGCACTGATGGGCCATAGTGCAGGAGGTGGTAAATATTTTTCGGACTATAAGGTGCTCCGGAATTTTAAGGCGCACCATCAATAAATGCCTGCTAAAACGTCTAGGTTCATATATAAGGCGCACTGGATTATAAGCATGAATGACCAGCAGGTGGAAGACCTGTGCGCAGATCAAGGCAGCTGTTGTCTGTAAGTACGGTTCATATATAAGGTGCACTGGACTGTAAGGCGCACCTTTGATTTCTGAGAAAATCAAAGGATTTTTTGTGCGCCTTATAGTCCGAAAAATACAGTAAGTTTTTTTTTTATTACAGCCCTCCCCCAGACCACCTATACATTGTTATAAACTCCCAAACAACCCCTTTAAATACAAAATGTATTATACACAAGTTTCCAATATCTGTATTTTACAATAATTTACATAAACTGGAAAATTCCTTTAAATACAGCCTTTGTGTTAACTTTGTCGCCACCCTGCTGTGTAATCCACAAAATATACTGGCAAACTTTTATCATGTACCGATATTATTTGAGCGCTTCTTGCTCACCTCCTTTGGTTCCTCTCTGCCACCCATTGGTTTGAAGCCTGAGTCCATTTAGGGTATGTCGCCATGACACTCTCTAGCCTGCTGCCGCTGCCTCTGCATGCCGTCCCCTATAGTGTCAGGGTCAATTATTAGATGTTTTAGATGCTATCTAGCTTCATTCTGTCACTCTGTCATGGCCATGCTGTTGCCCATAATTTTGGCATAATGGTGCGATTAAGCAGCCTCAGAGGCATCCATGCATGCTGCCCCTGCTGTTTCCTGTCCATTTCCGTGGTGTTTCCATCCTTTTCTGAGGTTCCCAGGTGTTTGGCCAAGCTTCCCTGTGCAGAGCCTTGGTCCCCTTGAAAAATGCTCGAGTCTCCCATTGACTTCAATGGGGTTCGTTATTCGAGACGAGCACTCGAGCATCGGGAAAAGTTCGTCTCGAATAACGAGTACCCGAGCATTTTAGTGTTCGCTCATCTCTACTTGTAATCCTTAATCATAAATCACCCCTAGTGAGCTCAATTGCCTTTAGAAGTCACCAAATGAGTCCATCTGTATTTCCAGCTATTTTTGATGGTCTCAAGGGGCCCAAGGTCACTCCCAAGGAGCTCAGGTGGAAGAATATGTCCACAGAACAACTATTAGTCGTGTCCCCCAAAATACTGTTTTTTTGGACAATATGGAAGAAGAAAGCAAGTCATGTGCTATGGAAAGCCCCCACTGCACATCACCCTGATCGATTATTCCCCCATGTGTAATAAGGTGGTGGCGCCATTATGCGGTGCGGCTTCTTTGCTTTGCCAGGGACTGAGAGTCTGGTCAAAGTTGATGGAGAGATGAACGGAGGTAAAAACAGGGCAATACTGGAGAAAAATATGTTGGAAGCTGCAAAATGTTTTATTTAGCATATTCATGTTTTAGAATGGTCCCATCAACCCAGACCAGACTTATAGTTTCATAGTTTATACGGTTGAAAAAAGACACTTGTCCATCAAGTTCAACCAAGGAAGGGAAGGGGTTGGATGAAAGGGAAGGGGTTGGATGTAAGAGAGAATAGTTTTAGACATTTATATCCTAGTACAGGAAGTCCCCGGGTTACATACAAGATAGGGTCTGTAGGTTTGTTCTTAAGTTGAATTTGTATGTAAGTCGGAACTGCATATTTTATCATTGTAATCCCAGACAGAACTTTTTTGGTCTCTGAGACAATTGGATTTTAAAAATGTTGGGTTGTCATAAGAATCAATATTAACACTAAAGCTTCATTACAGACACCTGTGATAACTGTTACAGGTGATCATTGTAGCCTAGGACTAAAGTACAATAAATTACAAATATCCAGAGGTCCGTTTGTAACTAGGGGTCGTATGTAAGTCGAGTGTTCTTAAGTAGGGGACCGCCTGTACCTGTATCAGCTCTATATGTTCAAGACATGTTTTCACTCATTGACAGACAGAAGGGACCTTTACAATGCTAAGGACATTAAAGGGGTTGTCTGAGAGTTTCCAAAAAATTAAAGGTGACCTTAGGGAGGGGGGACTGTAAAAAAAACTTATACTTACCTCCTCCGGCACTCCCGTTGTCCTGCGCTGCCGCCTGTCAGTGCTGTGCCCCTGTTTGTTTACAGAGGCAAGCACTATCTGCTCTGACAACCTCAGCCCGTCTGGCAGACTACCTACCCCTCCCCCCTCCCCCTTCAATACTAATTGAAACTAATACTGTATCAGGCGTGGGAACTGGGGATGGGTGGGAGTGCCAGGTGAGTGGAAGTTGTTGGAGCGGAGCATGCCAGCCTCTGTAAACAAACAGGGACATGCACCGATGGGCCATGGTGCAGGATAACGGCATTGCGGAAGGTGGTAAATATACAGTATTTTTCGGACTATAAAGTGCACCGGATAATAAGGCGCACCATCAATAAATGCCTGCTGAAACGTCTAGGTTAATATATAAGGCACACTGGATTATAAGGTGCACTAGATTATAAGGATGAATGACCAGCAGGTGGCAGACCTGTGCACAGATCAAGGCAGCTGTTGTCTGTAAGTACGGTTCATATATAAGGCGCACTGGACTATAAGGCACACCTTTGATTTCTGAGAAAATCAAAGGATTTTATGTGCGCCTTATAGTCCGAAAAATACGGTAAGTTTTTTTTTTATTACAGCCCTCCCCCCAGACCACCTATACATTGTTATAAAATCCCAAACAACCCCTTTAAATACAGAATGTATTATACACAAGTTTCCAATATCCGTATTATACAATAATTTACATAAACTGGAAAATTCCTTTAAATACAGCCTTTGCAGCCCCAGGTCATACGGAAGCACTTTAATTGCTGCACATTTATCACAGCAAGCACATCACGACAGCAACACGAGATTACAAGTCAGCAGACTTATTTTCATCACCAAGGTAACCCTGTCATCCTAAGGACTTTCCTGTTCCCGGGATGTGGGACTTTATCTATATTGATGTTGTTCTTCACTTGCTGCCGCCTGTATAACTACTTTGTTATATGTTGATATTGTTATATCATTGTTATGCCTATAGTCAGAGTATATACCCTGCTGTATGCTGTTCCAGGTCCTTGGATTTGTATTCCTCCGTTACAAACCATCATGACAAACAAATGACTCTTGTCGGACTGGTGATAAATTTGCAATCAGTCAATCAATACTTCTGAGCAATAGCCAATGTGAAGTATTACAGCCCCGGAATATATTTCCCTCTGTTCTTTGCCTACAGCCAAGTACACATTTGTAACTGTATATAAAAATAATAAAAGGGGAAAAAAAAGCGATTTGGTTTATTGACCACTTCACTCCTCGCCTCCAGGACAGAACCGCTCGTCACAATGCGTAAAGTGGAAACCAATTGAATAGAAAGGGGATCCAGGCCATAACAGGCTTCATGTAATATATGGCGCCGCTTGCACTTTGGTTTAGCAACAATTTTCTGAAATAAATCTGTTTTATGACATCATGCGTTGGGGATAGGGGTAATCTAATTGTAACCTGTGTTTTATTTCCATAGGTTTCTACTGACCAATGTATGACAAGGGACTATCCTCTGGCCACACATTTGGGAGGGGATTTATCCTGATTTGTACTCCGGCGGACTATAGATTGGACCAGGATCCTGACACAAGATATAGTAGAATTCAATGCTGCAATTTCGTATTTTGGGTCCAACGGGCACCAAAGGGGGGAGGATAAATTCAGGAGAGTTTGATTTTAAAGGAAATCTACCTACATATCAAAATCAACCTACCGCATATACTCGAGTATAAGCCGACCCGAGTATACCTCTAATTTTACCACCAAAAACTGGGAAAAACGAGTATAAGCCGAGGGTGGGAAATGGATTGGTCACAGCCCCCCCAGTATATAGCCAGGCAGCCCCCTATAGTATACAGCCTGCCGCCAGTAGTATACAGCCACCCCAGCCTGCCCCCAGTAGTATACAGCACTGCCCAGCCTGCCCTCAGTAGTATACGCACTGCCCAGCCTGCCCCGAGTAGCATACAGCACTGCCCAGCCTGCCCCCAGTAGTATACAGCACTGCCCAGCCTGCCCCCAGTAGTAGTATCAGCACGCCCAGCCATGCCCCAGTCAGTATTACAGCACAGGCCCAGCCGCCCCCAGTAGATACAGCACCAGCCCAGCACTAGCCCCCAGTAAGTATACAGCAAAGCCCAGCAAGGCCCCACAAATGGCGAGACGGAAAGATCAAAGACAAAGACAGGAACCAAACCAGTAGAATAAAGAACAGCACCAGAAGCACAAGAGTGGGTGTTTAGTCACCTACAGAAAATGGGAAAAGAACGGACAACAAGGAGCTATTAAAGAAAGGCAAAGACCTGCACACCCCCCTAGTCGGTATACAGCACTGCCCAGGCACTGCCGCCAGTAGTTATACAGCACGCCAAGCCAGCCCCCAGTAGGTATACAGCAAAGCCCAGCACAGCCCCAAGTAGTTATACAGAACCGCCCCCGCATGCCACAAGTAGTATACAGCACAGCCCAGCCTGCCCCCAGTAGTATACAGCACCGCCCAGCCTGCCCCCAGTAGTATACAGCACAGAAGTATAAGCAGGGAAAACCAGCTCACCTCCTGTTCAGGACGTGCCGAGCGATGGGGAGGGGAGGGGAGCTCTGCCAGGGTGGAACATCCGGATAGACAAAATAACGGCTCAGCCAGGCTCCAGGCAATGCGTTTAACGTCCTTTAATTGAACATTGACAATACAACATCCACAATGTGGGGAAACAGCAACAGCTGACGGGTTTCGGGCGGGTTAACCGTCCTTAGTCATAGCTGACACATTGTATCCTAACAAACAATATATACTGAAACTACCCCCTAAAGCCCCGCCCACACCGGAAATCGATTAACGTTCCCAAACAACATGTTAGTAGAGAACATAACAATTACATGCAATTTAGTGCATTATAACAAGGAGGTAAATATGCGTCTTCATAATTAGTTAAAAATGGTCATATCCACACAGCATACTGTATAGTACGTTTCATTGCAGGAAGCGTGTGCAGTGATACGAGTCACGTGATCGCGAGGTCACGTGACCACGCCGTGTCCTTGGCAACCACATCACGTGATGCGTAGTCATGGAAGCAGTTCGTCTGCTGTGATTGGAAAAGGATGGATTCGTTCGGCATCGCCACGGAGATCAAAATAAATGCAAACCGGCGCTGGCCATGTATGTGGCATGGAGAAACCTTGGAAAAGAGACCAGCGCGGCGGAGCCGAAGGCATATCCTCCTTACGGTGAGTGGGGCGTGCATCTAAAATTAGATGAAACACAAGTTAGTGGCTACAAAACGTTCTGGATAATAACAATGAAAGGGATAAAAACATCACTATTGACATGTAAGGGTAAAAAGAGTAGCAGGAGAGAAGCGAAATAGAGCAATAATTATAATATTTGTAATATTTGACATTGTTTACAGTGGCATCCTGTGGAATGGAGAAGAGAGGGATTATTAATGGTACATGAGTTCACGCTTGGCATTTAATCCATGTGGATGACATGTTTCCAATGTGAATATCCAATAAGCCTCTCTGTTCAATAGCCGAGATGTTATGCTGCCTCCCCTAATATTTTTGGCCATTCTTTCAAAAGCAAATGTTTTGAGAGCACTGGACAAAGTGCTTA